>QANX01002602.1:0-11686 GCA_003254975.1 Ochetophila trinervis | reverse complement strand
AAAAAAAAAATTTTGAGCCCTTGTCATGAAACATATGGATTTGAATTTCCACTTGGAATTTTATATCAACAGCTTTTCTATGGAGCTGATAATTTCACATCAATATTATTTATCTTTGCTTGCCTTTTTCAAATCATGTTACCCATATTTCACAAAATAAATGATTATAATTTTTTATATTTGAAATTCTGAATGAAATTCATGTAAAAAAAATCACTAGTAACTAGTATTAGCAATATTATTATTAATTTATTATTAATAGTAACTATTAATGAGAAGTCGTCTATAAATTCTGAATGTTAATTTTAGATGGAAGAATAACTGATGAATGACCATAATCATCAACATCATCATCATTCTTATCTTTGCATTTACAAAAGGCCTTTGATCAACCATTCACTTCCCCATCTATTGGGGGTCGCACTTCCATACTATGGACTGAATGCTACAGTATCAGCCCCCCGTTAATTTTAATTTTTAACCAATAACTATATATATATATATAAACATACACACACAATCATTGTATTAAAAAGATTAATTTCAACCTGATATGCTAAAATTATTAAAAAATTACATTAAAAAAAATTGTTGCTTCTGATTCAAAGGCTTGTTGCTTCTTCCATATAATTGATAATCAAATATAAAAAGAAAAACCTTTGATCAACTCAATTTCACCCTCATTCCTCACCAACACCAATTATTATAACTGATAATCAAATTTTTTAATTTTTAATTTTATTTTTGTGCGATTGTGGGAAGCACGTGAGGCTACTTTTCCCGCATGCCAAAAGCAAAGTGATAATATTTTGGAATATAAATTAACAGGACACATGGAAATAAGAAAGAAATTTAAAATAAAATAAAAAATAACCGACCAGAAGAGGCGCCGACGGTCTGCGCCGGAAGAATTTAAGGCAGAAAAATGACAAAAATAAAATAATTTAAAAATAAAAAATATTAAAACCCACTTTGATTTACATGGGTTTATTTTATAAAGTTTGGTCTGGAATAAAGAAACCGCCTTGGAACTCATTGTCAAACCACTGTTTCGTCTCTGGCCTTTTACAATTGTCCTTCGTGTTTCTCTAGATTCTCCACTCTGCCACTCTTTTTTTTCTTTTCCCTTAATTTGTCTTTTTGAACAATATCCTTATCTTTTGGTTCAAACAAGCTTATGAATCGAGGACTTGGATACTACCATAGATGGGTTGGTAATTGTGATATATTTGTGCATACTGGACCAATGTGATAGCAGATCATGTAACCATTATTGTTTGGATATAAAATTTGGCCTCAAAGGTTTCGATAGGTACAATTTTTATAGAATAATTTTTAGAGATGACAATTCATATTAACGATTAGTGCTTTATATCATTTTATAATTTAAAGCAGTTAATCGTGTTTAGAATTGAAATTATGTTAGACAACTTTCAATTCTAATTTATATAATATTCATATGAAAATACTTTTTTTTATAACAATATTAAAAGAATTGATATGGTAGAAATATTTTACCATTTTACTTAATCCAGTAAAATAAATTAAACAAACATATTTAAATTTTAATTATTTTAGTTAAAAGTTAAAATATTAATCAATCTAGTTTTTTTAATATGTTTGATCTATTTTAATAAAATATTTTTATTTATTATTATTTTTAATTTTAACTTATCAATTTAAATTATTCATGTTGCTTTTTATAATTTTGTTATTTATACTAACAGTAAAAAATAATTGACAACTAATTTTCAAATCGAATTTCCGTATCTAATCTCCGTTAGAATTCCCACTCAAAATATATTTATTATCTTTAAAATTCTGGCAATAAAAGTGATTTAACTTTTTTTTTTTTTATAAAAAAAAAGTTGGGTCGTATCGGTGATGACCCATCAATGATGAAAAGCTCAGGTTTTGATTTATTTCTGGAAACCTCGTTTTGTTCTTCTGGTTCCCATTTACCATTCTCGCCCCAAACCCAACTTTTCTTATAAATTTATTTATTTTAAATAAATACTATTATTGTTTGTTTTTGTATAATGGTTGTTACAGAAAGAAAAGCCCAAAAATGTCTCTGTCTGTCACTCCACAGTCCACTCATGCATTCTCATATTTTTTTCATTCTTTTTTGTTTTGTTTTGTTTTTTTTTTAAACATATTTTGTATGTTTTCAAAAGTGAGATGAAAGGTAACAACTATCAAAGTGACTAATGGGTTTTGAAAAACTCAATTTTTGGTTAGCTCTTAAAAGTGGGATAAGATTTACATAATGTTGAGAAATACGAAGAGGACTGCTAAGAATTTATATAAAGAAAAGGTAATAGATTTTGGATTATATTTTTGTTCTTTTGAGTGCCAAGATTGATTTGGGTTTTGCTTGACCGAGACAGAAGAGCCTATGGAGCATGACCTCCTGGGTCTAACACGTCATTTCAAACAAACACTAGGGACAACGACGTAAATGCGCCGAAGTCATTTTATCAAGAAAAAATAAATGAATTACCAAAAAAACAAAAATAACAAATATTTTATTAATAAACCATACTGGTAAGTTTGTCGATATGCGTGCAAAAATAAACTCTTTCTTTCTCTCTCTCTCTCTCTCTTTTATTCCCCACTGTTTCAGCTCAGATCACTGTTTTTGCATCTCTCTCTTTTAATATCTCAGAAAAATAAAAACCCAAATCAAATTCTTTCCTTTTGCCAAATAGCTCACTCTTTGTCATGATTATGATTAGGGTTTCACTCTCTCTTTTGGGTTGCTTGGTATTACCAGCTCTCTAATGCTTTCTCGTACTGGCTCTCTTTGTCCAGAGAGAGAGCCTCTCTGGCTTGGAAGATATCTGTTTTCTTTTTTCTTATTTTTTTCTGTTTTCTGTTTATTTGGTTTTCCATTTTTCTGAAGCTTTGAGTGGCCTTTTCTCTCTAAATTTTTGAGTTTGTTTCCATCTTTACTCTTGTGGGTTTATCTGGGATCCAGCTGAGAAAGTTCTTTGAGGGTGGTAAAAAAAAAGTTGTCTTTTTCTTCGCCATAAAAAAATTAGCTCACGAAGTTTGAGATTGGTTTTGAAAAGAAAACGTGGGATTCTGTTTGAGTAATTTCTTGGGTGTTTTTGATTTCTTTTGCGAAAAGAAAAAGAAAAAGAACAAGGTGTTTCATATCGTCTTCAACAAAAGAAATAACGAAGAGGTTACAGGAAAAATACAGACTTTCTGTAATTATTGGAGGCTGGCTATAAACCATTTTTTGATTTTGTACCTTAAACAACAAGCTATATTAGTATTCACCCAGCAAAACCTAAGAATCTTCTGGTGGCTCTAGACCAAGTTCGTCCGTTTTCTTTTTGTTACATTTAGCTAGTGTTAGTTCACACACACACTCTCTCTCTCTCTAGGACGGACTTTACTAGGATAAAGAAGAATCTTGTAACTCTCATCTTTTAGCCCAAAAGAAAAACCCAAAAACCATTAGCTCTGTAGAGAGCTGGTTTTACTCTATTTTGTTCTGTAGCGGTTTAAGTTGTCTTGATTTGGGATATCAGTGACGTGATAATGGCGATGGCCATGGCTCATCACAGAGAGAGCAGCAGTGGGAGCAGCATAAACAAACACCTTGATGCCGGAAAATATGTTCGGTACACCGCCGAGCAGGTCGAAGCTCTTGAGCGAGTTTACTCCGAGTGTCCAAAACCCAGCTCTCTCCGTAGGCAGCAATTGATCCGGGAATGCCCCATTCTTTCAAACATCGAGCCCAAACAGATCAAAGTCTGGTTTCAGAACCGTAGGTAAAAGAAAAATCTTAATATACTCTTTGCGTCTATTTTTGAGAAATGGGTGTTTTTTTTTTTGTTTTTTGTTTTCAGATTATCATCTTTCGATTTCAAAAAGGAAAAAAAACCAGTTTTTTTGAAATTCCCACTTGATCACGACGATACGTATTTATGGCGTTCACAAACTTTTTGTTGTTTTTGTCTTAAAACCAAGCGTTTAGCATCATCATTTTCAAGTATTTCAGTTTTCTTTTTTGGGTTTCTCAAGAAATTTTAAGTGGCTGTGTTTCCAAGATGAAAATAATTTTTTGATTTCTTGAAAAATGGTTTTGCGGGGACTGTGCAGGTGTCGAGAGAAGCAGAGAAAAGAAGCCTCGAGACTACAGACTGTGAACAGAAAACTGACGGCGATGAACAAGTTGTTGATGGAGGAGAATGATCGCTTGCAGAAACAGGTTTCGCAGCTGGTCTGCGAGAATGGGTATATGAGGCAACAACTGCATACTGTAAGTGTATATATTACATGTCTGATTAATGCTTTGCCCATTTGATTTTCTGCAATTGGTCATCTTTTTACCATGTAACTTAAGTGATTTAAGTTGGAAAATGTGTTTAAAAAGGGAAACTTAAAGTTCAGATTGTGCTAATTCGGGTGCACTTCTGGTTTTGATTTTAGAAAGGTGGTATTTACTGTCTTTATCGTCCGGGGACCAAAGAACAAATCTTTATCCCTCTTACATGGAATAATATATATGAGGGGATAAATAATATTATATATATTTTTTATAATTAGTTTCACAGTGATTTTGGAGTCGATTGTTTCTCCATTTGTTTGTTTTTCCATATTTATTTGCTGCAATTTGATATCTTTGGTTGGTTCTTTTTGACTGGCTATTTTTGCATACTGCTAAAATTTAAGGCAGTTTTGGATAGAATTAGAACTTTGAGTACCATTTGGGATGGAGTTATTATAGCTAACTGCCCCACTGAAAAGTTCTGTTGTTTTATATTGCTCATATTGTAATTGATGTTTCTGCAGGCATCAGCGGCAACTACTGATGCAAGCTGCGACTCTGTGGTTACTACCCCTCAGCATTCTCTCAGAGATGCTAATAACCCTGCTGGGTAATCTCTTTAAGACCAGTGGCTTTGAGCTTTTACTTTGTCCATATTTAGTATCAATCACTTTGATATTTTTACTGTGTCTGATCTACTTCTATGATGCTTTTGGCAGACTACTCTCAATTGCAGAGGAGACCTTGGCAGAGTTCCTTTCTAAGGCTACAGGAACTGCTGTCGATTGGGTCCAGATGCCTGGGATGAAGGTTTTTATCTTATATTGAAAAAATGTTAATTAAGAAGAAAGTTTGAATTGACACTTGTTATCTATGTTCTCTTTGTATTTTTCATGGTTTAAGCTGTTTTCTTTTAAATTATTTTTTTCAGCCTGGTCCGGATTCGGTTGGGATCTTTGCCATTTCACAAAGTTGCAGTGGAGTGGCAGCTCGAGCCTGCGGTCTTGTAAGTTTAGAGCCTACAAAGGTAAGAATGGTGGTTTCATTAGTAATCCAAAATGTTTCTTGTCATACTGCTGGTGGAACTCCTGTCATAAAGCTATGAGGATTTTATTATAATCACCTCAATAATAATTTCAACAGATTGCGGAGATCCTTAAAGATCGTCCATCTTGGTTCCGGGACTGTCGGAGCCTCGAAGTATTCACCCTGTTTCCTGCTGGAAGTGGAGGAACAATTGAGCTAATTTACACACAGGTCAACAAGAAATACCTGAAATTTCATTTGTTATTCTTTTATTGGATGGGCGCCTTTTCTAATGTTGACATTGCTACAGATATTTGCTCCAACCACACTGGCTCCTGCACGGGATTTCTGGACTTTAAGATACACCACAAATTTAGAAAACGGCAGTCTTGCGGTAAGAATTTTTACCTTTTGCCATCTACCTCTAGTACATTACAATCACAACCTGAATGCATAGCAATCTTTATTACACTCTTTTAGCTTTAATATATTTTGAAGACAACCTGATATGATATCTTGCAATGTTTCTCGCTGTCTATGTTTTATAGGTTTGTGAGAGATCTTTGTCAGGTTCAGGTGCTGGTCCTAATGCAGCTGCTGCTGCTCAGTTTGTTAGAGCCGAAATGCTTCCTAGTGGTTATTTGATTCGGCCTTGTGAGGGTGGGGGCTCTATCATCCATATTGTTGACCACCTAAACCTTGAGGTTTGGCTTTTGGCAATGACATTTATATATTTTTCTAATCACTTAAAAATCAAATGATAATTCCTGTACGTCTCATTCTAGGCATGGAGTGTACCAGAAGTGCTGCGACCACTCTATGAATCTTCTAAAGTCGTGGCCCAGAAGATGACTATTGCAGTAAGTATATTTTGCTTTGCTTGATGTACATATCTATCTCGTAAGTTTCATTTAGTGAAGGATAAATGCATATAGACTTGCCATCCTTTTAAGTAAACAATCATGTTTTGGCACTTTCCTGATGTATTTTCTAATATTGGACATTTTAAATTTATCTGAACTACTTAACATTGTTACTTATATTTGATGAATTTCTGCTGTTGGGATTATATGCCCAAACCACTTGATGTTTACATTATAAGTCCTTGTATAGAATATATCCCCTTTTACTATTCTGTGTTGAATTTCAGGCCTATTTCCAATTATATGAGAAACTAATTGATATTCTCCACACTAATTCTCATTTTCATTCAATCCCATATGGAGATTGAAAATTTGCATTCACAGTGCAAGGAAGATAAATGTTTTGGAGGCTCCATTTTCTTTTATCAATGATTGTCTAAAACATAGTTTAGCTTAAGACTTTTTTAGTTTAAGTTCTTGTGGATTTTCTCTTCCTTGCCAGCCTTTCTCCACAAGAGAGTTGAGTTCAATTGTATTTACCAAAAAATAATTCTATTCCCATGCATAAATTGATTAATATAATTAAGTACTAAACTCTATATGAAGGCACTGCGCTACATCAGACAAATAGCACAGGAGACAAGTGGCGAGGTGGTATACGGTCTAGGCAGGCAGCCTGCTGTGCTGCGGACTTTTAGCCAAAGACTAATTAGGTATTCATATGATCACGTTTCATTTCTTCGTTTTATTGCCTCTGATGTTGATGTCCCCGTTAATTATTTATTTATTTATTTTATTTTTGTTTGGTTCTTCAGAGGTTTTAATGATGCTGTCAATGGATTCAATGATGATGGCTGGTCATTAATGAGCTGTGATGGTTCTGAAGATGTTACAGTTGCAGTCAATTCTGCCAAAAATTTGAGTGCTACATCTAATTCTGCCAACACACTTGCATTCCTTGGAGGGGTTCTTTGTGCAAAGGCTTCCATGCTACTCCAAGTAAGTCTAAAAACTACTTCCATGAGTCACGATTAGTTTAGACGCTATATCTCAAACTTTTAGAGTCTTAGCTAGAATTACTCTGGCTAAATTTCTCTCTTCTTGGGCTAAAATTTTTATGATACAAGTGAAGCATTGTTTTTAGATTCTAGGAGATATTTAATGTTCTTTAGCTCTCCAGTAATGTTGTTATTACATTTAGTATTTGAGGTGCATGGCATATGCATTTTAGTCGTGTTCCTTTAAACTGAAGTGGAGTTATTTAGGTCATGGACCATAATGAATCCGGTATGCAAAGTGATGGTTGACTTAGATTGTTGAAATGATCTGCCTTTTTGGAGCTTTGGTTTTTTATTTTTATTCTTTTTGTACCTCCTAAGACTGAGAAGGTTATGTGTTTTCTATTTCTACCAGAATGTTCCTCCTGCTGTTCTCGTTCGTTTCTTGAGGGAGCACCGTTCAGAGTGGGCTGACTTTAATGTTGATGCCTATACTGCTGCAGCATTAAAAGCTGGGTCATATGCTTATCCAGGGATGAGGCCTACAAGGTTTACAGGGGGTCAAATCATTATGCCCCTTGGCCACACAATTGAACATGAAGAGGTGTGTTTTTATGGTGATAAAAGTTATCTTCTTGTCTTGCCTTTTACTTGAACTTGAGAATTGGCATCTGACTTCAAAGATTGAGCTTTATTAGGGAAATAAAACATGTGTTACTTTTGAGTTTTTGTATTGTTTATAACACTCTAGATCTGGCAGGGAGAGAGGGGCAATTATTTGTTGTCAGATTGAAATCTGTTCCTCAGAATTATTTATTCCTAATTCTTAATTTATGTTTCAGTTGCTTGAAGTTGTTCGACTTGAGGGACATTCTCTTGCTCAAGAAGATGCTTTTGTGTCGAGGGACATTCATCTGTTGCAGGTGCTCCTTTTTTTTTTTTTTCACCTTTATATATATTGCCGTTCTTCAAGTATAATTTAAAGTAAAATGTAGGATAATGCTTTCAACCTCATTAATAAAATTTGGGTTTGTCAATTCTTGTGTTAAACGGTGACATGGCTGGAGAATTCAGACATCCACTGTGATGGAACCTCGAAGAGTTACCCTTTTTATTTTAATCTCTCCCATGCTATGCCTGTATAAAATTGTAGGGTTGTGTACTGCTTTCTATGTGTGATCATACTTTAGAATAACTTGTTTGATTTCAGCAGATTTGTAGTGGAGTAGATGAAAATGCTGTGGGAGCCTGTTCAGAACTTGTTTTCGCTCCAATTGATGAAATGTTTCCAGACGATGCTCCATTGCTACCCTCTGGTTTCCGAATCATCCCATTGGATTCAAAAACAGTTGAGTTTTGTTATCCTTTTTCTCAAGTTGTTTCTGTTTCTTACCAAGACTATGGGTCCTATAGATTTGAATTTTTCATATACATTAGCAAACTTTTGGCTGTAGGTTAAATCTGATATCTAAGTTCTAATCCACTCATGATCGCATCTAATTTGACAGTGCTTTTGTTATAACTGTGGAGTATTTGCTTTGTTGGTGCATAATAAAAGCCTGAGATAGTATCATATAGAACTTTAACTTCCTAATGATTTTAGCTTTTGTTTCACTAGTATAATATAATAATGTTCCTATATTTTGTTATTGCAGTCTGATACAAAAGATGCTTTACCTACACATCGCACCCTAGATCTCACGTCGAGTCTTGAAGTAGGCTCAACAACAAACCTTGCTGGAGGAGACTCATCATGTCAAAACACACGATCAGTGTTGACAATTGCCTTCCAGTTTCCTTTCGAGAGCAGTCTGCAGGAAAATGTTACATCAATGGCACGCCAGTATGTCCGCAGTGTCATTTCCTCTGTGCAGAGAGTTGCAATGGCTATATCTCCATCTGGATTGAGCCCTGCTGTTGGACCAAAGCTTTCACAAGGCTCTCCAGAAGCTTTAACTCTAGCCCATTGGATCTGCCAAAGCTATAGGCAAGTTGTTTTTTATTATTCAATATTTCTAGAGAAACGGCATTCCAGGAAAATTTTCAAGTGAACCCCTTTGTTTGAGGGGTTCATGGAAACCTCTCAAATAAGTTATATCATATGGACAAAAAAGTTACATGATATAGAAAAAAATTATTTGATATGGAAAAAATTACATAAAATGAAGAGGGATCATGCATGAACCCTGTTGAATTTTGAAGGGGTTCACCCAAGTGGGAACCGCTATTCCAAGGACAATACAGGCTCTCCCTGACGCAGTCTGTTGAAAAGGCCTTGTTATTGTTTTGTTGTACTGCTGAATGATTTTCTACGACTGTCAGTTCAATTGTCATATATTAATTGAAAGGAGCCCCCTCTGGTTAGTTTTTGCTTCCAAAGCTAAATGAATAATTATTTCTCCTCCGTTCTTTTCCTCAGTTATCATATTGGTGCCGACTTGCTTAGATCAGAATCTTTGGTTGGTGACTCAATGCTAAAACATCTATGGCATCATCAAGATGCCATCTTGTGTTGTTCGTTGAAGGTAGAGTAGAATTAAAATGAATTTCCAGAATTATTCAATTCATTTTTATCTCAAAGTGAAATTATTGTAGCAACTCTTTGTTGATGAATGAGTTTTGTTCTGTTGGATTACAGTCGCTGCCAGTTTTCATCTTTGCGAACCAAGCAGGACTTGATATGTTGGAGACGACTTTAGTTGCTCTTCAAGACATCACATTGGATAAGATATTTGACGAGTCGGGACGGAAAGCATTGTCTGCCGACTTTGCCAAACTGATGCAGCAGGTAATTTTTAAATTCGACTTGTTAGTTCAGTTCAGTTCATGTGTGTGTCAGTGTGTATGTTATATATATAGAGTTCGATGTTAGCCTGAGTATCTTGTTGGTTGTCTTGGTCAGGGTTTTGCGCACCTGCCAGCTGGGATATGCATGTCTACAATGGGACGCCATGTTTCATATGAACAAGCTGTTTCATGGAAAGTCCTTGCTGCAGAAGAGAACACTGTTCATTGTCTTGCCTTCTCTTTTATGAACTGGTCTTTTGTGTGAAACATTTTATTCTCTTCATCTAACATCTTTCTCCCACTTCAAAAATATTGGAAAAGTACTTAAAAAGAAAAGAAAGGAGAAATTTGTGAATGAAAAGGTAAAGAGCACAAAAGAAAAAGAAAAGAAGATGACAAAGTTTTGTAATATCAGAACCCCCACCATCTGGTTCCCAGGCTTGCATTTTATTAATTTAATTTAATTTTTTATTTAATGCATAGAAATTTCTTAAATCACCTTTTAATACAGTTAAGTTTTGAACTTCAATGTGAAATATAAAAGGGTAATATGCTAAATCTCTTAGCCAAAGAATAAAAAGGGTAATATGCTAAATTTGTAGGGAAAAAAATTGCAAGGTACGTAATTTGCGGCCATTTTTCCAGGGTCAAAACGAGGGTGTGCAGAATAACTGTTTAAAACTAATAAAACATATTATGGGAAAATTAATAAATCGTACTATTTAGTAACATGTTTCAACAGTTTGATTAAAAGTTGTTGCATTAATTTTGGATTGTTTTACCATAGTTTGATTAAAATTTTTTGCCTGGTTGTAGAACTTATGTAAAGAGTGCACTTGATATTGTTTTGTATCTATAATTTGATGTACAAATTGGTTTATATTATTTCATTTCTTTTGTCCCACTCCCTCCTTGCATGCTTCTTGTCTATATGTGTAAGAGTTTCATAAAGCATTTATTTTTCATCTGTACGAATTTTATTAATTTCAACATGAAAGAAACACAAAAAATCTTAATTTAAAAGGGAAGAGGCGGATGTGAAATCTACGACTTTATCTGTTCTAATATTTGCATAGAAAGTTGAAAAATGATAATATAATTGTTCTCATTAAATCTATATTAATTTTATACTCCAATTATAGCCTATTTAGAAACGATAATGATTTTATATGTCTTTGTTTACATACTGTTTTGACTGACATTGGTGTTTTATGAAGTGGACTTGATTATTGTGCATATNATATATATATATATATATATATATATATATATCCTGCTATTATGCTATTAACATTTTGAGAGTGATTAAAAATGTGTGGAGATTTTTGGTTTTGGGGTCCATAAGTTGGGGGATGTAAAGGCAATATATTAATGCTGTTGAGCTCTGCAAAAATGGTGTAATGTTGATGCAGGCATGCACGCTACCTCCAGAGGACATTAACTCTCATTTTGGGGCTTTGATTTCTTAGAAAAATGAATCTGTCTCTGTGGAGTGTGCATTGTTTGTCAATTTGCTATTTAATGAAAACATCATAATCAATTCGCCATTAGCGTTGTTGTTGATAACTGAATCTGTTATTAACCTTTTTTTTTGGGATATGGATTTCGTGCTAGCTCCAAAATATGTAGTTTTTCTTTTTGCCGCTACAATATCTATATTTATATGTAAACAAAATTGAACTATATATATATGTATACATATATAATTTTTTGATAAATAATTGAAC
>QANX01002599.1:0-42388 GCA_003254975.1 Ochetophila trinervis | reverse complement strand
AAAATTATACTTATATATTATGTAACTGAGACTGTGGTACGGATGAATCAACATTTATTATTTCCCTCATCATCATGCATGCATAATATGCACACTCATGACTTGTAGGTTGCAATGGTGCCCACAAAAAAATAATTTAAAATATTAATATACATAATTTCTAATACTTTAACATTAATGAAATAAATAATTCATATATTTTACATTTCCGCCTCGCCAACTAATTAATTTATTCTTTGATCTTTACCTCTTTGGCTCATTCCATAATGTCCAAGCTCTATATACATATCATTTTATAAATTATTCATACATTTTCAATATATATTCATCCAATATATTCATACATTATAATTTCAACATATTCATACATATTTCAATATATATTCATCAAATATATTCATTTTCCATCACAAATTTCAGTTCTCATAGGTTGTTATTCTCACTGGCACATTCAAAGCACAAAATAGGTAAAAAAAAAATATAGATTCACGAATGCCGACTACTTACCTTAAGTTTTCAGGTTGAAAATGCAGTAGATTTCCATTGAAATGAAGCAAACGGCGGAGAGAAGCTTGCGGTGGCAACAATTTGGGTGTAGGATTTATGGAGAAATGAGGAAAAATGAAAAAGAATGCCGAAACGGCGCCGTTTTACTCAAAAACGACGGGACATACACAGAATTGTCGTTGATACTATAACAACAACGGTCCACGTACAAATCGTCGTCTATAGTATAAAGGCACCAAAAGACGTTGTTTTATATAAAAATGATGGTCATATACAAGGGACCATCATGTGCATGTTTTTTTTACTCTTGTAAATAGATAGATTATTAATATAGCTTTGCTCTCAACTGGAGCCAATGACGTAGCCAAGGTTTCTAGTGAACCTTGTAAATTTATGTGTTTGATTTGTTTTAATTTTATGTTTTTGGTTATCAAATCTTGAATAATCTCAACATTTGGTATAGAGCATCTGCGATCTTTGATTTATTCATTTGCTTGGTGCAATACTGGGTCTGCAATTCAAATTGGTTATGTTCTCTTCATCGATGGTTTCTCTTGACGTTTATGAACTGAAAACGGTTCATATTCTTGGTAACGCTTGGCGGTTATTTTTCAAGGTTTGATGTTTTTCTTGGAATCTTTTCATATCACGTTTGGTAAGTATTTATGTATTCTAGATTTAAGAAGGCTCGGCACATATTCTCTGGATTTGTGTTGGTCTGTAAATATCTAGTTTGTTCCGACTGTACTTTGTGTCTTTAGTTTTGTGTGTAAGGTCAATAGTCTCAGTTCTTTGTGTTAGTTTTGTGTTTCTCAATTAAATTTGAGAAGGCTCGATACAGATTCTCTAGATTTGTGTTGGTCTGTAAAAATCTAATCTGAATTTGTTGCATTTCATGTTTAGAGTTCTAGTTTCTAAAGGTTTAGGAACTCGAATTACCATTCTTGAATGAACCTAAAGTATTTTTCTCTAGAATTTGGAGAGTCTGGGGTTTTCTAAAATTACATTTCTCTAGTTATTTGTTCTTCAAAAGGTCTGCTTGAAACTTTAGTTTTATGTGTGTCTTTTAGAAAACTCAGACATTCCATTCTATGTGAAATTTTTTTCTTTCTAGTTTGTTTAGTTCTTGGAGATTCTTGAGACATTTGCCTTTTGGAAACTATTTTGGAAATAAAAAATAACCGTTGATTTCCCTTAGGTTCTTTCCTCCTGGTATTCTTTGTGCGTGTCTTATTCCTGCTTGCGTTGTTGCCTAATTTGTGTGCTTTATCTGATTCATTGTTTTGTATTCTGCTTTATCTGGTTCATCATGACTTCTAAAGTAGATGTTGAAATTTTTAATGGAAAATAAGATTTTATTATTCGGAGTAGGAAAATGAGAGTTGTTCTTGTTTAGTTGAAAGTTGCTAAGGCTATAGATGCAACCTTTGTTTCTGTTGCTTCTCATGATAAAAAGATTGAAATGGATGAAATTGTTTTGAGTACTATTATATACTATTTCTCTGATAATGTACTTCATAAAGTTGATGTAAAAACTGCTTTAGAAGAAATGTGGACTAAATTGAAGAAACTATTTCTGGAAAAAATTTTGTCTGATAGGATTTTCTTGCAAGAAAAATTATTTAGTTTCAAAATGGATAGCAGTAAAGATCTTGACTATAATTTGGATGTTTATAATATAATGATTCATAGTCTTGCTAATTCTGAAATAACTTTTTCTGATGAACACAATACTGTTATTTTGTTGAATTTTCTGCCTAATGTGTACAAAGATGTTAAAAATGTAATTAAATAAAATAAATATTCTCTCAATGTAGAAGCGTTAATAAGTGCCCTTAGAGCCAAAGACTTAGAAATTATGTCTAATGCTAAGGGTGAAGGTCTTTCTGTGAAGGGCAATGTGTTTAATAAGAAGTTTCTTCCTAGGTCAAATAAACATTTCCCTAAGAACAATAGCAATAACAACAGTAATAATTTTGGTTCTAATAAGGATAAAATGAATAACAGAAAATGTTATTATTGCAAGAAACGAGGTCATTACATTCAGAATTGCTTTAAGAAGAAAAGAGATGAGAAAGAAACAGAGAATGCTTGATGAATTTGATATGACATGTAAAATTGAAAAATATTTTATGTATGTTTTAAAGAGTTTTGTTGTGTTAATGAAAGGTATAAACCAAAATGGCTTGTATGTGTTACTTGGAAAAACTGCTATTAATTCTGAAAATGCTTTTGTTATTGTTGCTGATAATAAAACTATTTTTTGGTATAATAGATTAGGCCCTATAAGTGAAAGAGGTCTACATTGTTTAAATAAACAACAAGTTTTTGGTGAAGATAAAATTGATAAGTTAGAGTTATATGAAAATTGTGTTCTGGGTAAACACCATAGATTGAGTTTTAATTCTAGTCCTAATCATGCTATGCCCATACTTGATTATGTGCATGCTGATTTGTAGGGACCTGCAAGAGTTCAAACTCAAATAGGTTTCATTTTTTTTTTTATGTCTATTATTGATTACTGTTCTCGAAAAGTTTGGATTTATTTGTTAAAATGTAAGGATGAAGCTTTTAGTAAGTTTAAAGAATGAAAAACTTTGGTTGAGAATCAGACTAATAAATCAGTAAAGGCTTTTAGGACTGACAATGGACTAGAATTCTGCAATAATGAGTTTGATGTTTTTTGTAAATTTTTTATCATACTTAGACCCAAAACTGTAAAACACACACCGCAACATAATGGTATTGTTGAACGTATGAATAGAACTTTGCTTGATAATTTCTTCTGGTTTGCCCAATCTATTTTGGGGAGAAACTTTGTTGACTGATGCCTATCTTGTTAACTTGTCTTCTTCTAATGCTTTAAATAATAAAGTCCCTAATGAGTTCTGGTTTAGGAAGGTACCTGATTATAGTAGACTTAGGGTTTTTGGTTGTGTAACTTATGCACACCAATATGAAGGGAAATTAGAACCTAGAGGAGTCAAGTGTGTCTTCTTAGGATATCCTTTAGGGGTTAAAGGGTATAGAATGTGGGTGAGAGAAAGTCAAGGGTTTAAGGTCATAATAAGTAGAAATGTTGTCTTTAATGAAAGTGTCATGCCTTGTAGAGAGTCTAGACATCTTTCTAATCAAAGTGAGGAGAATAATAATTCTAGAGTAGTGAATTTATTCTCTGAGGTGGAGAATAAGGAAACCTTTGAACCTAAACATAACCCAATTAGGGAAATTTCAACCTCTAAATTAGAAGGAGAACCTAGAACTGTTAATATTCCTCAACCTCTGACCTCACCTGGTACTATTGAAGAAGAAGGTCAAGTAGGTAGTGAGTCCCCTAGGTTTGAAAGCATAGATCAACCTCCCTCTAGTCCAACCACTAGACAAGTTGCCTCTCTTGGTTATTTGTTAACTAGAGATAGAACCACAAGGTAGGTTAAACCAAACTCTAGATATGCCTATTTTGCCGATTGTCTATCCTATGCCTTAGTTACCTTTCAGGATTTAGTAGACAATGAACCAAAAACCTTTAAGGAAACCATGTGTTCTAAACAATCCAAAAAGTTGAAACTGGCCATGATGGAAGAGATACAATCATTACATCAAAATAAGACATGGACCTTAGTTAATTCTCCCTTAAACAAACATACAGTTGACTATAAATGGATTTTTAAGGTAAAAAAGGGGTTAACCAGTGAAGAACTAATGAGATTCAAAGCTAGGTTAATGGCTAAGGGTTTTACTCAATTAGAGGGAATAGACTACAATGGAATTTTTTTCTCCTGTAGTTAAATATACTACTATTAGGGTTGTTCTGTTTTTAGTTACTAATTTCAATTAGGAGCTATAACAACTAGATGTCAAAACTGCTTTCCTTGATGGAGACTTAGATGAAACAATTTTTATGAATCAACGTGAGGGTTTTACTGTTAAGAAGTAAAGGAATGAATTAGTTTGTTTACTTAAGAAGTCTTTATATGGTTTACAACAGTCTCCTAGGCAGTGGTATAAGAAATTTGATTCTTTTGTTGTCAGTAAATGGTTTATCAGAAGTCAGTATGATAGCTATCTCTATTTTAAGGACTTGTTAAGTAATCAAACTGTTTATCTTATTTTGTATGTTGATGACATGCTTGTTGCTGGCCCTAGTCTCAGTGTAATTGAACAAGTTAAACAATTACTTAAAACTGAGTTTGACATGAAAGACTTAGGTTATGTTAAGAAAATCTTAGGAATTTCTATTACTAGTTAGAGGTCTAAGGCTGAAATGAAACTGAGTCAGACATCCTATTTTAAGAAGGTGGTTACAAAGTTTTCTATGGAAAATGCTGGATAAGTAAATGTCATTTAAGAGGTCATTTTAAACTTTCTAGTGATCAATGTCTATCCTCTGAATTTAAGAAAGAAGATATGTTGTATGTCCCTTATTACAATGATGTAGGTTCTATTATGTATAACATGATTTGCACCAGATCAGATCTATTTCATTCCATTAATGTGCTCAGTAGGTTTATGTCTAATCCTGGAAGGCCACATTGGAAAGCTATGAAATGGCTTTTTAGGTTCTTGAAGTGCACTAAATTTGAAGATTTAGTGTATAAGGGTGGGTATAAAGAGGTGGAGTTAACTTGTTACATGGATTCTGATTATACTGGTGTTAGGGATAATAGAAGGTCTATATCATCATATATGTTTACTATGTGTGAAAATTGTGTGAGTTGGAAGTCACAGCTTCAGTCAGTAGTTCCTTTGCCAACTACTGAAGCAGAATACATTGCTGCTATTTGAAGCTGCCAAGGAGGTAGTTTAGCTCAAGAGTTTACTTCTTGAGCTAATGGTCTTTAAGCAGGAAGTTGTTTTATTTTCTGATAGTCAAAGTGCAATTCACTTATGTAAAAATCATGTTTTTCATGAAATATCAAAACATATTCAAGTTAAGTTTCATTTTATAAGAGACTTAATAACAGAGGATTCTTTTAAACTTGAGAAAATTCCAACCAAGTTCAATCCAGCTGATATAGGAACAAAGATTCTTCCTATGAGCAAGTTTAAAACTTGCAAATCCTTACTCCGAATAGGAGTAAGCTAAATTAAGTGACTCACTTAATTATTGCTATGAAGGTGGGATCATCAAAAGCTATGTTATTCTTCTTTTAAGGATTAGGTGGAGAAATGTTCAATTAATTTTTAAAATTATATTTTTTTAATCTATTGTTTATTTTGGTTTAGGGCCTACTAATTATTTTGTGCAGGGTCCAGTCCATAGTCGCAACCCATTTGCTTTTATCAGTTTAAAGCTTGATATCCAAGCTGCACCGTTTTAGTATAGTATGCTTCACACATGTGTAAGGTTCCAGTATATATTGTTATGTTCAGCTAATGTTTGGGTTGTACGATCATTCTCTATAGTTTCTGTGTTTTTCTCCGTCTTCCTCTTTGTTAAGGTTTCTTTTGTGTGAGGCTTTAGAGACTTTTTTGATAAAGAATCATCATGATTCTCTCTAGGTTTTAGTGAGAGTGATTTATGTGTGTGTTTTGTACTCTTGTAAACATATAGATTATTAATATAGCTCTGCTTTCCACCGGAGCCAAAGATGTAGTCAGGATTTCTGGTGAACTTCGTAAATTTGTGCGTTTGATCTATTTTACTTTTATGTTTTCGGTTATTAAATTTTGAATAATCTCAACAATACGAATAAAAGAGAAATTTGTTATGAAAATAAAACATTATTTAAATGGTTTAAAAACGATAACCTATTATAAATAATCATAGCCGTTAAAGGTTTATTTATTTATTTATTTTTAATAATTTAAGAGGTGATTTGTAAATGTCAAATAGTTTAAGGAGTTTTATTTATTTGTTTAATAATTTACTCTAAATTTTCTGTAATGACTAATTATTTTATATTAGATATCGGGTTATGATGTCAGCATCTTTTATCAATATCAAACATAATATAGAATATTAATTGTTTTTAAGATGTATAGAATTACAGATTTTAATTTTTAATTCAATAATTTCTCCATCATCGCTACGTGTAAATTTTTATGGTCATAATCAGTACACGTGTATTAGGTTCCCTCTTTTTCCACGTAGTCTAGACACAAGTCCAAGGGTGAGCAACCACATTTATGACACATATAACCTGATTTTTTGTTCATATTTGCTAAAAATATATAGTTAATTTTTCCATCATCAAGATGCACCTGACTTTTGTTTGGTTGCCATTTTGGTTGCTCTACTTGCATGTATATATGCATCCACCATAAATCTCTCTCTCAACCTGCAAAATTTATTTGCATAAAAATTTAATGAGCCTGAATAGTTAGCATATGCGAATGAGTCAGAAAATCAGGTTACTGTACGCGCCCATGATGGTCATCTTTCGATCAATACATTAAACCTTACGCCAATACTAGCTAGCCCCCACTAATTAATTAATTACTTTGTGGGGGACCAAACAATATATAAGTGAAACTGTAAAAAAAGAAAAAAAGAAAAAAAAAGCATACTATAAAGGAAAACAAATGCTTGCAAATGAAACTAATTGGGCATGTAAATAAATTGAAGACAAGGCACAGAGAGAGCAGCAACAGAGAGTGGAAAAAAAAGAGATACACCACGTATATAAAAGCAGGCTTTTTTCCTTTACATGAGAGTCAAAACTCGTATCGTATTAACATATTATGTTAAAATGTATTGAATCTACATATATATAAAAGCAAGCTTTTTTCATGGGAGTCATGGGACATGTCGCTAATTGGGACCAAAGCAGCTTCTTATTTATTATGTATTGCTCGGCTCCTAACCAAATATCTCATTCCTCAACTGTTTTTTGTCTTTCATATATATTACTAGTCATGTCCAAATGTATCCACATCACAGCTCTCTCTTCATTAATGCCTCTATATGTTTAATCTTGTCCATCTTGTCCTTGTATTGTTAACAAATATTTCATAATTAATATGTTTATCAAAGGAAAGAGATTGAGCTAGTTTACACCAAAAAATAAAAGGAATGAGATTTTCTTAATTAAAATTAAAAATTTCTTAATTAAAATTTTAATGTTAAAAAAATAGAATTAAACAGTTTCAATTAAAATATTTTATCACATAAACTGCGATTTTTCTAGTGTGACAAATAACAAAACTTTATTAATTTAAGATGCCTTACTTTTATTAATTATAAAGCTAGATACTTTGTTTTCCCATCTTGAGACAAATTCCGGAATTCAGAACTTAATGAATATGGAGGACATTGTTCTTACTGTTATTATATAATAAATTATTAATCCACATAAAGAGAGTGGCAATAGCAGTGTCTATACCAAAGACGTACCCACTTCACTAGATTTACTATATTATATTAAAACATATCAGCTTCATCTTCGGATCTTGAAAAAAATTTCAGATCTGCAGAGAGCAAGAGAGAGAAAGTAGACCTTCCCTCAAGAAAAAGAAGCTCCATTAATCCAAAATGGTGACAGCTGAGAAGCCTCTAAACATAAAAGAGGATGACAAATTCTTCTCAAGGCTTATGTCCAAAGAGACCTCCATGGCAAATTCTTCTTGCAGGGTGTACTATGGAGAAGCTGGTGCAGTTCCATTCACGTGGGAATCGCAGCCAGGAACACCCAAACACCCTTTTTCACACTCCTCCATTCCTCCTCTAACACCCCCTCCTTCCTATTCTTCTTCTTCTAATTCCACTTCCAAATCCAAGTCCATGCTCAAGATTTCCAAACCTAAACTTTTTACTGCTCCTACTACTACTACTACTACTTCGGCCGTCTTCTTCTCTGCACTGCTGCTGCGGAAGAAGACGGCCCATGTGAAGTCGTCGTCGCTGTCTTCGTCTTCGTCGTCGTCCTCGTCTTTGTGGTCTCCGTCGAATACGTCTCGACAGCGACGTGGACGTCGGCGGTGTTTCTCGGGATCGGGAATTCAATTGGACTGCGGTTATGATGAGGATGAGCATGAACCTGAATCGCCCACTTCAACGCTGTGTTTTTCGGTCAGCAGCAAACAAACAGCTTGGATTAGCAAAAGTAGCGATGGAGTTTCCGGAAGGTGCTACTCAATGGGGAATCTGAAAAATGCATTGCTGTCCATTGTATTCGGCCATGGATCAGGCCAAGGTACTGCTTCTTCTTAGACATTAATTTTTATGAGGAAGTTGAATCTTTTTTGTTTTTGTTTTTAAGAATTTAATTTACATAGTCTGTGGACATATATATATATATATATGATTTGGAATGCATTGATTATGTGAGTTATGATTAATTAATAACCAACAATTATCCCTTGATGGAACCATATTAATATTATGTTCATATATCTTATCATATCATTTCAACATAATCAATCCATATATTAATTAATTAATTAATCTAATTTCCCTTCATTTTCACTCTGCCTCGGATTTTCCATACATATTGATGTTCTCTGGGTATTATCTGAGAAATACTATGAATTAATTTGCAAGTATTAATTTATGGGCTGTCTGCAGTAGAAAAATTATGCGCTGTAATTTATAGTACATATTTTAATTTTTGGAAGAAGCAGACGATGAAGCTTCCATTTTGTAGATTGTAGTTTCCAAGGCGCAGAAAAGTTTGAATTAATATAAATTGAATTGCATGGCCATGAAGCACGTGCTAGCATTAATTTTGCATATCTACCCTCCGCTGAACGCAACCGAACATGGGTAAGTTATATCTTCAACATCACAAATTTGACGAAAAATGGACAATCAAAAAAAAAAAAAAACTGAACANGGGTGATAGATGCAGCCTCCTATATCTGGAAATTTTTATATATAGTTTATATTCAATCAATTCATTTTGTTAATAAATATATATACAATATATATTTTATTTTTAGAGGATAGGATAGCTCATGCGGTACTGTGCCGCGTCCAGGTTAATTTCAAGATATTGTGTATTTAAAGGTTTTTCTATAAAAAAAAAAACGTGGAAATAAAAACTTTATCATGTTATTTGAAATTTAAAAATAATTTATATATTATTTTGGAAAATTCGTAAATTGAGTATTGAAATACATAATTTTTCTGGGCATAATTATTATTATTATTTTTTTCTAAACAACGGATCCCCGCTTTGAAAAAAATTAAAAAAGTTTTCATTGGTAATGAGATTGCTAAATAACTTCAGTCACTCACCGTATTAAATAAAATGTTCTTTGGTTTCAAAAACTTGCTATACAGTCCAATATTTACAACTTCATCAAATGCTATATATCTGTCAAAATTACCATTTGAATTTGAACCACTGTTGATTTGATAGAGGTTAATAAATTTTTATTACGTACGGATTCATTTTTCCATATAAATTTATAATACAAAAGTTAAAAACTGCTTTAAATGTTGTTGATTAATAAATGAAATCTCAACTTGGATTCCATTGATTATGATCTGTTGACTAATAACAATACTAAAAATAATAATAAAAAATCATTATATCTGGTAATGATGTTAAAACAGATTCATAGTTTCACCCAATCTAACCAAAAACAAAAAAACAAAAATCAGTCACAAGTTCATTAAGTATTTCTTTTCAAGTAATATATTTATTTTGAGCACAAAGTGAACATTTCATTAAGAAGAATAAAAAGATATAGTAAGCAATTTATTAAGAGCAAAAGGATAGAAAACTCCAAAATGGGTGGTAAAAAGCTAGCATTTCGTATGTCGCTATCTAATCTTAAGGTTACAGTGATTGTAACACTTGCTCAAGACCAAATTGCATAAATGCTATCAACCTAAAAAAAGAAATTTTATAAATGCTATTTTTATTTTTTTATTTTTTAAATTAGTAGAAAGTAATGGTATGACTATCAATATAGTTTTTTGTATTTTTTTTTGAATAATATAGTTTTTTGTACTGATGTGTACTTGGTAACTATTTTAATAATTCATGCTCCCTTTTTACAATTAATGATAATAATTTATGTTACCATTCTACTTTCACAGCTTTTCTCTCTTTCTTTCTTTATTTTTTCTCACCCAAATCTATTTCTTTTTCTCTACTTCTTATTTACTTTTTCTGCCAAAATTATAATTATAAAAGAAATGGCACTTAGAGCTTCTTTCCACTTTTTTTTTTCTTTTTTCTTTTTCTCTTCCTCTTTCTTTCTTTCCCTTTCTTCTTCTTTGTTTGAAGGAAAAAAACAATCGGATTTAATCAATGGCTAAAAGCATAATAGGAGAAGTGGAAAAATTTTGCGGTAAGTTTGAGTTTTGTCCTTACAATTTTTAGAAAAGATAAGAGGTCAATAATAATAATAATAATAATAATAATAATAATAATAATAATAAAACAGCAAACTATCCCGTCCTCCGCCACCACATTTTCTTTGGGATCTATTTAGCAGACCATATAAAAGAAGAGAAGAGATTATATGATGTTTGATGTTAATATCTTGTAAAATAATAATAAATTTGGGCTCACAATTAATCATTCTTCAGCTAGATTTGCAAACATGTTATTCTACATGAGTTTTTTTTCGATTGGAGATGGATAAGACTCACACCTCTTTTCTCCTCGCATAAAATTATTATTTTTCGCCATTTTTCATCGCGACTTAAAAGGCTTGACTGCAGCTTGCTTCTAGGCTTATAGTCTTATAGTCTCTCATTTTCACAGGTGAGTGCTTTTATCAATTTTATTTTTTTGTATTTCTTTTCAATCTGATTTTTAGGTTATCTAGATTTGTGGTGTATTTGCATCAGTTTCTATAGATTGTCCAGATCTGTTTTTTGTTCTTGGTGCTAAAATTTATTACAATGAAAAAAATGAAAAAAAAACACAGGAAATACAATATTAGCACAATGTTGAAGACGATGGACCACATCCAACAGACGGAGAATAAATGCAGGATATATAAAATAGAGTGGGATATTTAACTAAAATAAATAAAGTGTTCACTCTGCCGTAATGTAGAAAGCCTCGCCCAATTGAGTCGAGGTACTAATATATAAATGATTGTGGGTTTAGTTTTTCAAACAAAAAATTGACATAAATATATGTATTTAATATTGACAAGCTTGGTTTTATTATTATGATTTGATGATTTTTCTTTTAAAATTTATAATTTTCATAATATAATTTTATTTATATTTGAGAAATGGATGAAGAAATATTATTTTCTAATATATTATAAGGAAGTTGCATCGCATTGGGATAATAATTTATTTGGTACATACAGTGATGATCTATGTTTTGGTGCAAATGCATTATGAAAAGAGAGCACTTAAGAACCGTATTTGAATGATATTTATTAAAATTTATCACATTTGAAAAATTAAATATAGTACAATCCAATCATGTCATGCACCAAACACATGATATCATATCGTGTCTTTAATCTAGTTCTACACTAAACACAAGACATGATAAAAGTTATCCAATCTTGTTTTTTTCCTCTCTAGTCTAATTTTGCTATCCATATCCTTTCCAGTCCAATCCCAACCTTTTAATTTTGTCATTTTCTTCCATTTTTGACCAATCTAATTACAATAAGACAATCTAATATTAACATTCCATTTTATATTTATTGAAAAGTTTCCACCATAACCCACACATCCTCTCCCTCCAAAAATAAAAAACATAACTACTACATAGAGCAAATACAATACTAATAGAGCAATGAGCCTTGAGATAACCATATGCATCCTTCACTCAAATGCCTCTCCGAAGAGGGGTGTTCATCAACACACCTCTCCTAGTAAAACCCCATCGGGAGTTTTACTTTTTTTCAAAAAAAAAAAAGAAAAATTCAAACTTAACCCAAAAAATTCCCACTTCCATTTAGTCCTCTTATTGTGCTTTTAGCCATTGATTAATTCATATTATGTTTTGTTTTTTTTTTTTTCTGTTCAAACAAAGAAGAAGAAAGAGAAAGAGAAAGAAAGGAAAAAGAAAAAGGAAAAAAGCTCTTAGTATATTCAATTAAGATTTTAAAAAGTTTTACAATTTTTTTTTTTTAATTTACAGACTTTTATAGGCTTTTATAGATTTTTGTAGAGTTTATTAAGCTTTAAATGAATTTTAAATTTTTTTAATAACTTTTATAGACTTTGGATGATTTTTATAAATTTGTTTTTTCATCGACTTTTATATTGTTTCACGTAACTGTAAAATATTTTTATACAATTCTATTAACATTCATTTTAAAATAATTTTTAGTATATTTTTATTAACTTTTAAATATAATACACTCCATATTAACATAATTATTATTTTTATACATCAATAAAAATATTTAAAAAAAATAAAATTAAAAATTATTTTAATAAAAAAAATTATTTCATTCAAAATTCAAAATTATTTTTATTTTAAGCTGTAAAAGTAAAATTGTGGGCATGAATCATTACTCCTAAAAGATTGTCATGAATCATAAAAGTAGTTCCCAGGTGGCATCAGTACAAAAAACTCCGATCAATATGCGGGAAGCTCCACCGGATGAGAATACAAGCCCAAGCCCAGTTGACCAAACTATTGTGGTAAATGGGCTTTTATTAGGTGTTAGCGTTATTCTTCAACTACAAAGGGAGGTTCTATTTACAGTTCTATTTAAAATTGAGCTCTATATACACTCCCACCCATATACCCGTAACTATAGATGATATTGAATTAGGCTATTCTAGGAAATACTCGGAGGTTGTCTGCCAAAGCAAAATTTTCCTCTTGTATGTTCTTAACTATTCTCAGCAAGATAGATGTGGGAAAATATGATATATAATAATATATATGTCGTTTCTTATGGGAAAACAAAAAGGTCAAAGAATGCCAAATGCTTTTTCTTCCCGGCAAATTAAAATGGTGGAGAAAGATCAAAATGTATTTAGGAAGTTCATTTATATGCATGTATTGGAGGTTGATGTAGAAAATAAATTAATTATTTATACCATACAAAATACTAAATGATTTTATTAATTTCAAGAGGAGATAAATACAAAAAAAATTTAAATTTTTCATTCTGGTGTTTTGAATTCATGACTTCTAATATATAGATGTGAATGACAAACTAACTGAGTCAATTTCACTTAACTACAACATTAAATTCATATGCAAGAATATTATTTCCACAATAGACTCTAAATAGTTATGCACCAAATATAGGTGAATTATTGATTACAAGGTTAGTCTACGCCCTATTGGTTACAGAATTAATCTAAAAAAGAAAAAAAAAAAAGGTCCGATAGAAATTTATAAGGTCATGTTCACTAACTATTGAGATTTGCCCCCAAAAAAGTGGGCATCTACTAAACATAGATGCACTGTTGGATTTAATTTTGAATGATGGATAATAGTTTTGTAAAGTATATTATTCAATTTTGATGTATCATAACTCCAAAAAAAAAAAATATGAAAAATTTGTTTAATTTGTAAAAAGTGATATTTTAAAAATAAGTTTATGTTATAATTTGCTATATGTTTAAAAATGGTACAAGATCGCATGAGTACTTTGGAAAATTATATGGAAATATATGCTTTAAAGGGTCGAAATTCATGTGACCCGAGTGTATGATTCTTTGAGTTGGGTTTAAAATTTTTGTGGTTATTACACCAAATTGATTTATAGGCTTAGTTGAAGATGAAAAGACGAAACCAACGAGATAAGTTTGGTCAGAAAGGATGGCAAAAATTGTGAAATTCTAGTAAGTTAGGTGAACAGGTCGTGCGACCCACTAAAATTATAAACTCAACTCATAGAAACGTACACATAGGTTTTTGCCCTTTTGAAACATATTTTCGTGTGTTTTTCTAAAATAATCATGGATCTTCTATCATTTACAAACACATAGCAAATTATAACATATATCTAGTCTTAAAAATATCACTTTTTACAAATTAATCAGATTTTCATATATTTTTTTTCTTTAGGTTTTTTCCATATAAAGGTTAAAGAGTGGAGATATTAGAGTGTGAAAGTGACAAAATTAGCCTTTGTAACTATTCATCACATGTAGTTCATGTGAAGAAAACTGAGATTTTAGATGAAAATTGAAGTAGGTACTAACGGTGCAACATTTTGATGAGTTAATATCCTAAATACCAAAAAAAAATTAAGTATCTACTTGTAACAAACGACATAGCTCAGGTATTTCGGATGTAATTTTCTCAAAAGATTAATATAAGAAAAAATGATATACATATAAATTAAAGGTATTTTACATCTACTTCACTTTAGGTTTGCTTAAATTACAATTAAATCCCTGAAGTTTGCCCTAATGACATCCCTCTTTCTTCTGTTAGACTTCCATCCGTTAAATTTATTCTCTTTCATACGTGGCGAAGTAAAGTACGAATATACCATTCGCTGATGCACTAACACTGACATCTAAATTACATCTCTCCCCCTTCTGTTTGTTTTGCAATCACACCCCCTACTAATTGATTTTTTTCAATTAATACAAATTCTTTTTTTTACCAAATTTAATTAAAGACATGGATATATATATATATACATATTTTCTTTTTAATTACAAATTAAAAGATAAAAATTTTATGTCTAAAAATATTATACATATATATATATATATATATATGACTTTGCTATAAAACATATTTGTTGAGCTCTATAAGCTCCCCAACAAAGATATTTTTATTTTATTTTTTCTTAATTACTTTGGATTTTATAGCATTTAGAACCATTGGGTTAAAAAAAAAACAAAAAAAATGCTATACAAAACACAACAATATGATATGTTTTGGTGTTTTAGTCATATTTTTTTGTTTTTTCTTGTAGTTAAAATAAAGATATTATTATTTTAGAATTTTCAAATATATTGCTATAAAACTCACATGTTGGAGAGTTTATAGAGCCCAACAGATGAGTTTTTTTTTCTTAAATTTTTTTTTAGTTCTATTTTTAAAATCCAAAGCCAAATTTTTTTTAGCAAATTCCTATATATATAGACCTAAAAAAAAACTTTGGCTTTGGATTTTAAAAATAGAACTAAAAAATGAAATTCAATAAAAAAAAAAGAAAAAAGAAACTATCTATTGGGTTCTATAAGATCTCCAACATGTGAAATTTATAGCAAAACTCTATATATAGAGGAAAATTCTAAAATAAAGATATTTTTTTTAACTGCAAAAAAAAGACAAAAAGATATGACTAAAACACTAAAACATATTCTATTGTTGTGTTTTGTATAGCAATATTTTTTTTGGTTTTTTTTTTTAACCCAATAGTCTAAATGCCTATAAAATCCAAAACAATTTTTTTAAAAAAAAATTCAAGAAAAAAATAAATAAAAATAAATTTGTTGGGGAGCTTATGGAGCCTAACAAGTATGTTTTATAGCAAATTTCTATATATATACGTATAATATATTTAGATATAAATTTTTATTTTTTAATTTGTAATTAAAAAGAAAATATGTAGATATATATATTTCTATGTCTTTAATTAAATTTGGTAAAAAAAATATATATTTTTGTATTAATTGAAAAAATCTGTTAGTAGGAGGTGTGATTACAAAACAAATAGAAGGGAAGATGATGTAATTTAGATGTCAGTGTCAGTGTCAGTGCGTTAGATATGCAAAAATACTATAATGCCCTTATCTAGTTAATTTTAACGGAAAAAAAACAAAAGAAAGGAGGGAGATGTAATTTAGATAAACTTTAAGAATTTAATTGTCATTTAAAAAAATTTCAAAGAAAAGAAGATGTAATATACCCATAAATTAATTAAAGAAATTCAAAGGGACTTGAAGAATAATTTCTCAGCTGGTTCCTCGACATATGAATATTGATAGTAGTTTGACGCCTCAAGTTCATGTACAGGGTGATGGCTTTTGTTATATATATATATTATGGATTATGTAGCTACTATTTATCTATTTTGACCTGAATTTAAATCGAGATTTGAAACGAATGTTTGTTAGGTATAAAAAGTTGAAAATATGTGAGTGCACGTTTGGGGTCCAAGACTACTTGATGGGGTTTTGAATGGAAGTCCAAAACTCAAGAGGCAGGTGTGTGTATATATATTTTGATCTCTTTGAGGGTTTATGTCTTAATTTATATATAAGAATTAATAAGATGAAGAAACTATTGGATGCATTTTATTGAAATTGTTGTTTAAGTGGGTGATATATATATATATATATATATATATATATATATAATTTCTGGATTTTGGTGTAATATAAGGATGGAGAAGAGGCATGCTGTGAAAGGGTGAAGAAAAATTAGGTTGGGGATGAGAGAACAGCGGGGCGACTTGTTAGCCATAAAATTCGGGTCAAACAAGAGTTGGATGGTGGTCCTAGTGCCATTTCCTTTCCATTCCTTGCAATCTAAGACAATATATATATATATATATATATATATATATATATATATATATATTTATTTATTTATTTCTATATTAATTACACAATTCAATTATCTCCTCCAAAATATATACAGTTTTTTTTTTTCTCCTTTCCTCAAGCTTTCCCTCCCTTTCTCCACCCACTTTGACATAACACTCTTCGCTCATCACAATCGATCTATCACAAACGCAAGAAAACAAAACAAATTATATATGTTAATCTCTCATATATGGGTTTTTTTTATTTCCACAATTTAGCTAGGGACAAAGAATGTATTTACTAATCTTGATTGAGGTTCTGGGTTAAATTTATTTATTTGATTCTAATTCTAAGCACTCCATATTGGCCTTTTTGATTTTAAGGTCTTAGTTTTTTTTATTACTAAAAGTACTAGAGAGAGTGAATTGGGGAAAGTAATTAGACTATAATATATACTAGAAGCTTTTGGATTGTTGATCGGTGATGTACAAGCCGACTATATGATCTTATGTTCATGCACATGTGAAGGACTAGGATTCAAATCTAATTTTGGATGCATCTTAAAAATTGAAATTAACAGCTTAATTTAATCACAGAGAGAGAGAGAGAGAGAGAGAGAGAGAGAGAGAGAGAGAGAGAGAGAGAGAGAGAGAGAGAGAGAGAGAGTTAATAAATAATGCTTTCGTTTTCTGAGAATGTAGGTGAGTGTCTACATTAAAATTATTATCATCAGCTGTATCTATCACTATATCCCTCATAAAGCTAATTATATCACAGCCTACAAAAATATAATCACTTTTATCTTGAAGGTTGCACAGTCTTTTTCCAAGGGGGCATAGATGATGTAGATTTTTAATAATAGTAACTTAATTTGTTTACCAGTAATAAGCTTTCTTAGTTTCAATTAAATTCCATTATAATAAATCCTATTATTGCTTAATCAGGTACAAAATTTCATGAAATTCAAAATCTCTTACCTCTCACAGCAATAGCTAGTTAAGAAATATTTAACAAATTTAAACTATTAATTTTGATTTGTTGTCAATAAAAACTTGGAATGGTGGCATATTACGTGATGCTGCTAATGACCCCCATATCATAAAACTTGAGGCGGCAATACTTTTCTGTATGTTTTTGTTTTGTTTTGTTTATATCACTCCAATACATTCCGATACCTTAATTTACATGTAAAGATTCAGTTTTTCTGGATTATTTTTAAATTTTTACATTTCAAATTCTTCTTAACATGTAGGTTTGGTCTCTTGAAACTCATTTTTAAATTTTAATTCACATTTATTTTTTGTACGAATTGTCAACTTTTGAACCTATGATCTTAAAAATCTACATAATTTTATCATTTTATCCAAAAGCTTAACAGTTATTAGAAAGTGAATCCAAGCTCTCTTATATATAGGTCCAGCCTCTATTGCTATATCACATATGAATTCTAGCAAAACAATATAAGCATATACATTCTCTACCAGCTTAACAATAGCTCAGGGTATATGCATATAAAATCTAGCAAATGAAAAGAGAGAAAAACACACCGAAATAGTTATTATTATTTTTTATTTAGTTAATAATTTTGACTCCATATTTTTTACTGATCGATCATTGAAAGAGGGAAAAAGAGATTGATCCGCCATGTTTGACATATTAGCTTGGGAATTAATGAGAAAATTATCAAAATAAAAGACTTTGAGACTCAGAGTATAAGTATTTTATATATATATATATATATATAGAACTGTTAATATGGGTGACGTAGCTTATCATTCAGAAAGCGACAATTCATATTAGCCGTCTGATACATATATTCAGATGCATTGACCATATGATTATGCATATCAGACGGCTGATATAGATTGTAGAATATATATATATATATATATATATATATATATATAAAGTACTTAATATTACTGGCATATGTACCTGTCTCTGTAAACTCATAAGTTTGTTTTAGCCATCTTCAAGAAGAAATTGCGGTATCCTTACGGCAATGCTGATGCATATAAATATATAAATATACATAATACATAAACTATATATAATTTCATTTTCGGAACTAGATCCCAGATATGGTCTTCTTAATCAAGGTGGGTTCTTGATTTTGACAAGAAACTAACATGCCTATAGCTCTTTGTAGCTTATATTATGATGGTTTTTTAATTTTAGTCTCTAAGATCACTAACAAATAATGGTTTTAGGTGATTAACAGAAACATATATATATATATATATATATATATATAGTCTTTTAATTATATAATTGTTGTTGATGATGAATGAGGAAGATTAGTAAAGCAAGAACCACATGCAGGCACACGAAATCAGATATGTTTGATTCGAAAAGTCAAAACATATTAAAAGACTCACACGTGAGCAAGCAGTCCACAGAGAGATCAGCTGGCATTAATTTATACTACTTTGTTTCTGAGATCTCTTTCTCTTTCTCTCTTTAGCTGGGTTTTTTATCTTCTCTTCATTGATGATCTTCTTCAATTCTATGTATTTTTTCTCTGGAAAATTTATCAACTACTTTCCCTGAATTCCTCGTACATATATAAACCAGAGAAAGGGTCTTTATATATTCTTTTAAATATCACCTAAAAACAAACAAGATCGGCATTGCAATAATTTGTTGCCTTTTAATTATATCAATCTCTCTTCTCTTTCTCTCTCGTATTCCTTTTTGTCTTTATCTTAAATAAACAAAACCACTTGGACCACTTTTTTTTTTTTTTTTTTCTTCCCTGCTATATTTCTTGCCTTTTAAGTACACTCTTTTAATTTCTTGTCCTTTATTATACTTTCTTCTTCTTCAAACTCTGTCTCTCGGTAACTCCAACCTCCATAGCCCAGAGAGAGCATGCCTGAATGTCCAGAGAAAGGTAAGCACTATAAATCCCATCTCTCTCTCTCTGTTTTCTCTATCACACAAATTAGCAAATCACAAACACTATACCTCTTATCTCCATCATATACATATTAGAAAAGTGCAAATCTTTGACCAAGTAGTGTTTATAATTTGGATCAGTCATAAAACTGATTTTTTTTGTCACTAAAACTGTACCTTCAGCCACAAAACTTACGAATTTTGTAGGTAGAAATTTGGTTGCTATTATAGGCCAAATTTGTTGTGGTGTTATAATTTTATAACCTCAAATTAATTAGTACTCTCATATAATTCAAAATGCCAATATTTTTAATGTGGTATTGCTGCAGGGAGAGATTGGATGAGATAGGGAAAAAGATAAAAAGAGAATCAGATGCTCACCATCAAATGGGAAGAAGACACATGTTGGGTCCTCCAGGAACCCTAAACACGATCACACCATGCGCAGCCTGTAAACTCTTGAGAAGAAGGTGTGCTCAAGAATGTCCTTTCTCTCCCTACTTTTCACCTCATGAACCCCACAAGTTTGCTTCCGTTCACAAAGTCTTCGGTGCCAGCAACGTCTCAAAGATGCTAATGGTAATTAATATTAAAAATTAATAATATTAATTAATAAATCAAATGTCTTTTTCATGTTTTCTATTTTTTTCAACCATGCATTAATTTGTTTCAAAGTTTTGGTGATATATATATATATATATATAAAATGTTGGTGGTTCAGTTCATATACTTTTTACATTTACATTTATAAAGTTGTGGGTTCGAAATACACTTTCTTTTATCTTTTAGCTATATTAGAATTATTTCATGTATTTTAAATTTTTTTAGTTGTTTCAAAGTTATACAAGAGTTTTATTTTAATAGTTTTGGTGCAAATTTGTTAATAAACAAGAAGTGTCAATTGAAATTGATTCAGCTAGTATATCTTTCACATTTATTTGTGAATTTGATATTATAATTTTTTGTATCTCTTTCCATTTGAAATTAATAAAATTATTGGATATATACAGGAAGTGCCGGAGAGTCAAAGAGCCGATGCAGCAAATAGTCTTGTTTATGAAGCAAACGTGAGGCTAAGAGATCCGGTGTACGGATGCATGGGTGCAATTTCTGGTCTTCAACAGCAAGTTCAAACTCTACAAGCTGAGCTTAATGCTGTAAGGGCTGAGATTCTTAAATACAAATATAGGGAAGCTAATGTTATTCCTTCTTCTTCTCTTCATCATCATCATCATCATCATGTGGCTTTTCTATCTTCTTCCGGGGCTGTCTCGATAGCATCTCCTCCTCCAGCCCCGCCGCCTCCTCCTCCTCCTCCTCCTTTTCCTCCTACTACTTCTCCTTCCTCATTGTATACCCAACCAACCATTAGTTCTGCAGACTATAACACCATTTCAAGTGAAAATGTTTCCTACTTCGGTTAAGTTTCTAGAAATTTAAAATACAACAAAAGAGAGACCCCCATTTCATTTTTCTTTATCATGAACAGATTAAAGTTGAATAAATAAAGGAAGATAATTAATATTGAATCCTATTGGAATTGCTTGGGGTTTGTTTGCTTGTTTTAATTTCTTCGCTTCCTTAATTAATTACTCCATTTTACTCCATCCATCCATATATATACATTATGTTTAGATAAATATTGTTGGCTGATGTGTTTCTTCAATTTTTCATTAAATTCCCACCCACCCCCATTCCCATATAGTACTACTCTTCTTTTCCTGTTATCTCAAGTGTCATGTCCAACTACTACATAATATGCAATCTTAATCGCATCAATTTTTTTTTTAATAAATAAAGTTAGAGAAGTAAAAATTAATATGTCCTGTAGCTTCGAGAATAAATCTACCTGCGATGATTAATTATTTTTGTGCACATCTATATTTATAGTTTTTAGTTTTATATAAACTGAGCTTCCAATCTAGATGATGATGAGATTTAAACATCTGTCCATTGTCTAGTGTGGTGCAAAAACACGTTTCTTCCATCATTGAGCCTTCAAAGATATGTCCGGCACATTTATTTATTTTTTTCCTTGAATTATTTCCCAATAATTCCAAAAAGAAAAAGGATAATTAGGAAAACCCCTATGCAAACCAAAGTGTACAATACATGCCTAGCATTACTTGGAATTTGGAAAAAAATAAACTCGGGATGATCATGGAGATCTCTCTGGTACTCATGAATTTGGGTCTTCGGGATTGGATTTAATGTGGTGCTCGTGGTGCCAAGGTACTTACTTACACATATGAGTTCGGGATAGAGTTTATTTTTATTTTTTGGTTAAAGACTAGATACAGTTATTGCACATGTTAGTCCGTGCCATTTATATGGATTAATTTGCTGTGTTAATAAGTTAAGGGAGGAGACAAAAAGTATGAGTATCCCCATGTGGGAAATAATATATATATATATATATATATATTTTTTTTTTTGTTTTTTGGTTAGAAACTTCTTCTCTATCATGTTTTTGGGAATTGCATGCAAACTCTTAAGCCGCTTGCCAAATTAATTACCTTTCTTTCACTACCCCTCCCCATTGTATAAGATTCTTGGAACTAGTAATCCATATAACTTTTTTACATTATTTTTGTTCTTTTTGGGGTTAAAGTATATTCCTATGTAATTGCACTTGTTTCTTCTATAGCTTCTAACTTTTCCCTTAATTTCTTGCTTCTTTTTTGAGTATAAAATATAAATGTAACTCCTTTATGCTTAATTTAAATTGGTTATATTATTTCATTGTTTGATGTCAATTAATTTGTAGAACATAAGAAAAAGAGATAATATATGTGTACGTACCTAGTTTGAGCTACATATGATAAATTACAGTTAGATGGACAATCATAATATTCATCTTCTAGGATTTTTTAAGGAGAAACTTGTGCTAATTAATACTATGCCTCAAGAATTTTCTCTTATTTCTATTGAACATTTTCCTGTGTGAAAAGCCCATTTCTTTAGCATATATATTGTACAATTTATGGAAAAAGGGTTGAAAGTTCAGATTTGAACATTTTTTAATGAACTTTGAATTGAATGGTTTTATGAATGATTACCAAACTTTTAGGAACGGATTGATAAATGTGTTATGGAATGTACTTTGAAGGGCAATATTGTAAAATGAAAAGAGTATATTATATATATATATATAGAATTATATAAATAATCAAATAATAATGCATATATCTACATTGCTACTTAGTGAAGTTACATCATTTTGTGAAGTAGATGTATGTATTTGTTAGATAGTCAATGGTCTAGCCAGCTAGATTAGATCTTCTAAATATTGAGTTCCCTTGGCGTGTGGATTTCAGCCTGAGCAACCTCAATTTCATAACCAAGAGACCAATTGCTAGGCTGCTTGTGGAGAAATTCACTAAACTTTATACTATCTTCTTTATATTTGATTAATTATATATTTTTTTTCTGTCCACGTACTAATAAATATATATATATATATATATATATTTTCACACATACAAAACATTACAAAATTTGGCCACTCTCTCTTAGTGAAGTCTCTAGAAGCCCAATTGATGTGATGGAGTTTGGTCTTATGTCATGGTTGCTTAAACTAGTAGGCATATCTTACCTTGTCCTTATACAGTTCCTATTCTATTTTGCACTGAAAAATTAATCAAAGGGTGATTTAATTTTTCTTCTAAATTCTAAAAAACCATCTTAATTTATAAATTGACCTCCTTTTAAGCATATAGAACAAGGGATTGAAAACAAGTTTAAATTAAAACAGAGGAATATTAATGTTAATTATTAATTTGAAGTTATAGCAAATCCAATGGTTCATTTTTCAATATATAGCAGCTTGAATGGAATTAATTAATTTATAAACCATCTTCCTTTATTTGTATGAATATGATCTAAAGCTTTATTTTTTTTTTTGTGTCTCTCTGTCCCTCTCTCTCGAACCCATCAATATGCATGTGTATTGTGAAATCCCAAGCTCTCTAATCTATACACTGAGCATGCATGCATTCTTAGATCTCACTCAACAACAACTTTTTGCAAACCATTTTGAGTCATCAAAGACCCACAAATATAAAATTCAGTGGATTTTCTATTCAAAATTTCCAACTATTACTTCATTTACCACGTATAGAGTGTGAAGCACATCTTTTTCTTCTTTAAGGGAATGGACATTTGGAAGAAACACTTTTTCATGTGTATATTAATTTGATTGTTTGATTTAGCAATCCCAAGTGAGAAAATAAAAAGAAAACAAAGCTATTCAGAGCATGAAAAAGATATTTCAACTAGTTGTTGTAATTTCACCATCCATCTCCCGACCAGATTCTGTTCAATTTTTCTTGCTTTTCAGTTGTATAATTAAGATTGATCATTATGTGTGGGAAGAATAATTTAATAATTGAATAAAGGATCAAACCCATATATATAGAAATTTTATGGTGCAGATATTTGTAGCATTTTAAAATGAAAATAATCATTAAAAATCTGTTATCAACAACAGTTTAGCCGTTGATAATCTTTTGTTAATGAAGCTATTATTGATAATAAATTTTTAATTATGCTATGCACCGCAAACAGATCCCATATATATATAATATCTAATATTTTTGTTTGGGAAGATTGAAATAAAATGTGAAGTAAATTATAATGGTCAAGCATTCCATAGAGTATCTATATATTTGTTTCCAGTACTATCAATCTTATTGGATCTTACGAACAATTATTTACAGTTTTAAATAATTAACACTAAACTATATACGTACATTTAATTAAGATTATAAAAATTGTTTTAGATGACAAATGGTAAAATTACTGTATATGTAGAAATTATCACATGTACCAGGTCATCATGATGACCTGACATTGTACAACTTATGTAAAGATATGGACAACCAAGATCAAGTCTTGAACATGGACGACAGTTAACACAATAGCATGGGGACTCAGATGATTCTCAGACCCGAATAGTTGATCATGTTGATGAAAGAGAGCTCAGGATTGAAAAAGTTATTCTTAACAACGACAAGTGAGAGATATCATCGAGTATTCAAATTTGAATAAGATGTAAAGAGCCGAGATCTATTTTGAAATGAATTGAATAAAGAATCAACTACAAAATCAAGATAAAATCATCAAGTAACAAGAAAATATGTTATTTATAGATATTCCACCACAATGTAAATCAAAGCTACCATGAAATCTTTATGAAGGTAAATCAAAAGGTTCATAGAAATTTATTTTGAACAAGTTGAATCTTACTAAATCATTTCTGCCATTTCAACAATTACTGACTTGAGCCTTAAAGTGTCTTTGATAGGTACTATACCGGTACCAAAGTTCTCTCACGTTCTTTTATAGATTTCAACCAATCTTGTAATTATATGTGAGGGTAAAATCTCTAGCATAAACAACTATCAATTGGTTCTGTTAAAGAAAACTATAAAATGTATTGTAAACAATAAACATATTTCTCTAATTATAAAGCTAAAATACTCTGATAAAAAAAATTCAAATTAACAAATAAAAAAGTGTAGGTAATGGAAAAAGATGAAGGCATGTGCTATCAGGTCATAGTAATTGTGTGCAATCTGAATCAATTAATTAATGCAAACAATAACATAATTTATATATGATATATGTAGATATAAGGCTTAATTTTTGGTGAATAGAGATTGGATTAAGCACAAAAAGGACCTTAAAAGATGATTATAAAGCTCCACCCAATAAGTCTTGGCAACCTATCTCAGCAAAGAGAGAATGAAGGGAGGTTGAAAAAACAGAGTCAACAACAACATCACAAACAACATCATAAACAAAATAAAAAATAACAGCTGCATTCTTAAGAAGAGATTCTTTTGCAACAGCATTGGCAAAAGCATTTGCAGTTATTCTATTCCAGCCAAATTTTCAATCAAAAAGGTTAAATCTCCTCTTTATCTCGATCAAAAAATGCCTAGTACTCCAACCTTTTGGTTCCAACTCCAACTGAATTTCCAAAACAACCATCTTTGAATTTGTGGACCATAAAACCTTGTTCCAACCTTGCAATTCAATCACCTCGGTTGCCTACTCCAAAGCCATAATTTCGGCAATAAATGCAGAATCGCAGGTTATTAACTTGGAGGTCAGCTGGATAATTCTTCCTCTTTCATCTTTAACAACAAAAGCAATTGCAGCTATTCCTCCTTTGAAAGCTGCATCTGTGTTGGCCTTAAGCCAACCTGCCGGTGACATCTTCCAAAGCTCCTCCACCTCCATCTCATTACACAAACTCTCCCCTAACCCGTGCATTGCCAGAAACTCCTCCACCAGGTGTTCAAAATGAACAACCGTCTGTAAAAAACCAGGTTTTCTTGAGTGAATCACCTGGTTTCTGTATTCCCAACAACAATAAAACAAAGTACTTAAAAACACAGCAGTAAACACCTTACTCCTACCCTGAAAGCTATAATTATTGTTCAGGCAGCCATCAATCACTTCAGAAATGGTGTTTGTTGTCCGGTTATCAAGAATGCATCCCCACTTGCTTACAAACGCAAGGGCTTGAAATGAACTGGCATTGTTTGAAAGGTGGAGGTATGTCTTCTCGTGATCATTGCAAATAGCACAGCTGGTCTCCATACCACCAATCCTTTCTGCAATTGTAGCTCTAGTCGGCACCACCCCAGCCATCATCCTCCAAATAAACATTTTCAATCTATCATGTATTTTTGTCTTCCAAAGCTATGTTCATTAACCGTACAGCCCCCTTTCCCTTAGCAAAATTGATAGAATAGGAGCTGCTAATCGAAAAAGACCCGTTACTGTTATCCTTCCACAAAATTCTGTCTTCGCATGGAACTCTCGGCCAAGCTAGATCAAGAACAGTTTTGACAGATTCATCAGTGGAGTAGTTCTTCTATAAGCTCATATTCCAGTCCTCTTGCTTCGGGTCTCTAAAATTCCCATACTCTCTGTATACCATTGATCCAACTGTCCCCTTTTGCCTTCGGAATTCCATCTGAGAAGCCCGAAATCTAGGGGTCTGTCCACGGGTTGATTGAACTTCCATTTCCAAGCTTATAGCAAGCCCATTTCTTAATTAAAGTCCTTGCTTCTATAATCCCCCTCCAAACCTGAGAAGCTCCCTTAGTTAAATTATATTCAAAGAAGATTTTCCCCTTCAAATATCGGGCTCTACAAATGTTAGCCCACATCGCATCATCTCCTCTGGCCACCCTCCAAGCTAGTTTAGACAAAAGAGCTAGATTAACGTCTTCAAACTTTCTGAAACCCAATCCCCCTCTGTCTTTGGGTTTGCAGATGTCTCCCCAGGCGGCTTTGTTCCCCACCAGAACCTTTTAACCAAGCTGTCCATCTCCTTATAAATTTCTCTTGGTACCTTAAAAGTGGACATTGAGTATGTCGGTATAGACTGCACTCACAGCCGGATTAAGAAAGTTGTAGTCAACTGTATATGTGTGTGTAAGGCCTAATTAAGAAAGTTGTAGTCTGCTCTATTATAAAACCCACGACATGTTGGAGAGCAAAATTTTCTAGTTTTTTTTTACCAATACTTGTAAATCCTATAAATTTTAAAAATTTATAAAAAAAAAAATCAAAAAAATATAATTACAACACCAAAATATATTTGATTGTTGTGTTTTATATATCATTTTTTTAATTTTTTTTAAACTCAATAGCTCTAAATACTATGAAATTAAAAATTAATTTTTTTTTTAAAAAAAATTTAAAAAATAAAAATATATTCATTAAAAAGCTTATGTAACCTAATATATATATTTTATCGCAAATATAAAATTTGTTAAACAATAAAGTTGACATAGACTCGGCGTTATTGACCATTTTATGATAATCATTTCTATGACTTGTACATTTTTATGTCAGATAGATTCTCTCATTGCTGTATACGATAATTTCCTCAATCATACCTTGAGATTATCAAGAAACTCTCCAAGAAAGAATCAAATCCAACTTAACTTGGCATTTTGTTTTTTTTTTTTCCTTCCTCTTCTATATATATATATATATATATTTTCTCTTATATATTATATATACATGCATATCAAAGTCGGTTATAAATTAGCTTTTAAAGTAAACACGTACGATTATATCAGATTACATATAAGCATAGCCTATATATTGTATGATCATTTATATATATTATAAAGTCTATATGTAACATATAATTGGAGTTTGACCAATGTCTAAGCATGACCCACTTCTTTCACATGTTTGCTCTAAAAATTCTCATTGGAGAAAAAGGGGAAAATCTACTAGCTACCCAGCTGTAATCGTGCAAGCATAACCAGTCCTTAATATATAATATTCCTAGCATAAAATAAAAAACGTACTGATATATATAGTGCTAAAAGCTACCACCTTAATTAACAATTTAAAACTAAAATAGTTGGACATGTTGCTATGTATATAAATTCTTAACATAATGTGAAAACTATTTTCTCAATAAATTAAAATCATATATATATATATAATAATTTTACAATTAGGATATCTTCATTTATTATCAAAAAAGACGAAGAAGAAAATATTTCAATTTTTTTTAAAATACGAGCTGTCACTAAAAATGTATTTTATTTTTAGTGAAAAAATTTAAAAATATTGTCATTAAAATAAACTATTAAAGATGAAAATTTTAAATCTTTCACTAATAACATGTTATAAGTCACAATCTATATTTTAACAAAATAAAAATATTCTGATTTTAAAATATTTCTACATATATATATTATAAAAATGTTTAAAATTAATCCAATTTATAGACAAAAAAGATTTCAATATTAAGAAGTATACACATTTAACTTGGAAACTCAGTCTACTTATACAATTTTTATAAATGTATACATATAAATAACTAAGCTCATATTAGATTAATCTTATAGTAAAATTATCAGAACTTTGGCAATTGAGGTTTACTTTGTTTATATAAAATTTTAATAATTTAATAAATCGATCCTACCGATTTGATGTGAGCATGATTCATATAAATTTTAAACAAGTTGAGGCTCTCCAACACATCAATTTTAAACAAACAAGATCACATGGCCTTAGAATATATATACTTATCTGGCATGGCATTTAAGTGAGATTAAGGATGTTGATTTATTAGATTATTATAATCTGCCTGATACAAAATTTCTTTGGCGTCAATTGTTTAAACCAAAATGCAGTTTGTTTTCAAAGAAACGTATTTATGAGAGATTCCAAATGTTCTTTATTTTTATTTTTATTTTATTTTTCCTAAGCCTATATGAATTGCTTAGCAAAATTACCCCACATATGTCTACATAAAATTTCACATTACCTTTATTTATATATTGCTTTGCTAGGAAATTTCATGTTACCTATTTAACTACTGCGTCGTATTAGCTTTGTCATGCTTCTCCAATAAAGCAAACAAAGGTTTAATTAACCTCGTCTTTCTTTTCCATTTAATAATATAATTAAGTAATTGTTCTGTTTCTATTGGACTGTTAGTGAAGATTGGGGCTTGAAATAGACTGGACTTCATTGTTCAAAATGGACCAGTCTAATATTAATAAGAAACCCATTTAATTATGAATTGGTCTTTGATCAAAAGTCTTCTGGAATATTTTGGACTTTATTGCCTTGTTTATAAATAGACAAGCCCAAAACTCAATACCAACATCCCACCAAGATACATAGCTGCCCAAATCATTTCCCACTTAAAATACCAGATTTGAATATAATTATTTTATATTATTATTTTTTCATTGGATTGGATATATGCATATTCGGACTCGGATTATCATACGAAGCAGAAGTGGTGTCTTGGAGCGGACCTCTAAATTTAGATTTTGTAGTGGTGCGAAATTGTTTATCTGTCTATTGCCGTATTTTTGCAAATAGAACAAGTGTGAAAATTTTAAAGCATCAATAAATACCGGTCTAAAGCACTTTAATGTTAAAGTAAAATGTGTTTATAGAGACTATAAATAAATTAAACTTTCTAGGATTAAAATTTTAAAATCGTTATCTCAATACTTCATAGAGATATTTATAATGTCTCATACTTTTAAATTTTTTAATCTTTCTAAAAAACTAGGCCTCTAAACTTGTGTTTAGGTTGAATTGATTCTATATTAGAAATGGAGAAGATTCAACCAACCCATATGATAAGGAGAACAAGGAAGGATACACATTTAGGGTGAAATTTTTAGTACTCTTGAAAACTAAAATTTTCTAACACAATAATCTGGAATCCACACATATAAAATTAATATAGTCTGGAAGCACTTTATTTTTTAATTTTCACACATAGATGACATTAATGCCTTCCCATTTAAAAATATAAAAAAGTAAAATCCTAGAAGTTTTAAAAGCCCAAAGCAATAAATAGGCGTACGGTTTTATTCCGATAATGCTTTTTTACTTCTCTTTCGAGAGAACTAAAAGGGAAGTGAAAAAATAACTGCTTTTTAAAATTAGTTTTTATTTTTATTTTTTATTATTTATCACTAACTAACAAAAATAAATAAATAAATATATATATAAGAAAATAAAAGATGCAGAAAAAAACATTTATATATATAATTTTTTTCTAGGAATTTTTAATTTTATTAAATAAAAAAATTTTACATGAAAAATTTTCAAAGTTGCTATATTTCATTTTAATTTTTAAATTTAAATTTAAATTTAAATTTAAATAACAATGATAATGTAACCAATTAATAATTAAATATATATATATTCTTTTTGGTCAACTAAATTGCACACCAAACTTGAAAGTTCAATGGAGCCCACTTGATGACAAAAGTCTTCTACAAGGCCATGGAACCTTCTTAATTCCTACAAAGCGCCCCAAACGCATACTTCAAAACAAAATTTAAAAAAAAAAAATTAAACACCTTTTATTTGTTCTTTCCCACAAACACAAACAAAATCATCAAATTAAACTTTCTAATTGGCCCTCCTACAGTTCTTCCTGATCTGACCGTTGGATCCAGTGAGGGGACTAATATCTCCCATCTTGATCATCGCAGCAGCAAAATCAGAGGCAAAGCTGCTCTGGCTATTGCTATAGCCGCGCACTATCGAATCAGTTGAGCCACCGTTGAAAAGCTGCTGATCTGAGTGAAGGAGTCCCTTATTCTGCACAAGGTTTCTGAAATAGTTGTTGTCAAACGCAGTAGGTGTTTGGAGATCAAGAGGTGCCAAATTGTTGTCCCCTGAGCCACTGTTTCTTGGGCAGTTTGATTGCCTTGTTTTCGCAAATGAACTTTCTATGTTGCTCTCGTTGTATATCCGTGCCCTGAAGTTTGTGCATCTTGCTTGCCCAATTGTGTGAGATCCTACAAGTTTAATTTTCAATAAAAATAAATAAAGAAATGAGTTTGTTTGCAAATATTAAATTAATCACACACATTTTGTTGAAAACAGAGAATATTATTACCTGCTAGAGCAACCAAGTCTTTAGTGGAGAGTCCAAGGTTGTTGAATCTTGAAATGAGAGTGTTTAAGTTAGAGGTAGGAGCAGGAATTCCTTTATTAGCAGCAGCCAAACTTGTTGTCTTAGCATCCCTTCTACCAAGCTTAACATCCCAATTTGGTCCTCCAAGCTGCAATCAATATAATGCTCATTTATTTATAAATAGCATTGAGGGGGTGTGACCATTTAAATCCGGAGTAATTGTTCCATTTATTACTGGGCTATTGTTGGTACCACTTTGACCCAAAATTAAAATAGTCCAATTTGATTAGATTCAAATAAACCCACCTACAAAAATAAGTGAAATAATAATAATTAATTAGCTTACAGTGACAACAGAGTCTCTAGCAGCAATAGCCAAAACATCAGCACATGAAACAACGCCTGGACACACATTCTCTACTGCAGACTTTATGTTGTCAACGACATCGAATCCTCTTGCTGAGTTTCTATTAGGAGTTGCATTTTTCTCTCCTGTGAAGCTCGATGTATCATCGAGGAGAATTGAACCATCACATCCCTACACCATTAATAAAAATTAATCCCACAAAGTAAGTTGGACAACATAAACATTAAGCTTAGTTAATCTAATCTAATTAATTATATAAGTTAATTTTTGTTCCATAAAGCGATGACATTTGTCAACTAAATTATATATATATATAAAAGATATTTGCTATAAAATATATTTGTTGGGCTTCAGAAGCCTGCAACAAATAAATTTTTATTTTTTATTATAGAATTTTCGTTTTAAAATAAAATAAAAAATTAACTTTTGATTTTATAGCATTTAGAACTATTGTGTTAAAAAAAAGTACTATACAAAACATAACAATCAAGTATGTTTTGATATTTTAGTCATATTTTTTTGTTTATTTTTTAGTAGATTTTTAAAATTTATAGTATTTAAAAGTATTTAGTAAAAAAAAAAAACTAAAAAAATCCATTTATTAGGATCTACCAACTCTATAACATGTGAATTTTATAGTAAAATTTTATAAATATATATATATATATATAAGTAAAAGAAAAAATGAAAAAACTAAAGCTTCTTTTTGGCTTTCACTTTTTGACTTATATGTACTCCGTTTTGAAATTAGTTAAAACTTTGCATGTTTATAAAGTTAAAAAGAAAAAGAAAAAGAAAAAAAAACATTTTCAACGTGCAAACGTAATAATGAAGCAAAGAGAATTACATTAACGAAGCAATCATGGAAGAACAAACGGAGGAGAGAAGCACCCATCCGGGCCTCCTTGGATACAGCAGATTGCACAGCGGATTTCACTGTGGGGAAGAGTTGTGGGCAAGATTTTGAGTAAAAATTATTTGAAAGTTGAGCATTGGCATTGCTCATGAATAGAACAGCGATAGCCAAAATAGCAATGCTCTTGACTATTAAAGAGGAAGCCATTGATGCAAAGCTATGAATATGGAAAATGGAAAATAGTAGAACAAGTGAAAAAAAATAAAGGTTATTTGTGTTGAAATTGTGAAGAAACGGAGTGGGATTTATATAATGAATTTCTCAAGGGGATACGAGTTAGGCAGGTCACCTAACACGTAGAAAACTTAATGCATGGTGTTTTTTTGTGTGTTGGAAAAGTACACAAAAGGAGATCATGAAAGAGTGATTGTTATGTTAATGTTATAAAAAGTGATTTTAAGACTCGTAGAGCTCTTTTCATCTGAAAATACTTGTGTATGTGGTACTTTACCATTGGCCAAAAAGACTTTAGTTGTTGATTCACTATTTGTCAACAAATGTGGACTCCCACGTCTGAAACCCAACTCATTTTATACCAATCTTTATTGCAAACCAAATAAATAAAAACAAATAGAAAACTAGGCAAATTTTGACTTCTTTCTTTCTCAGTATCGGCTTCGTATCTTTGTTTTGCGCCTGGTTTCCGATCGAGTTCACATATGTATTTTGACTATCTGGCTTTATACACTGTGCCATATATTTATAAAGAATAATTCTACAACAAAAGTTTTTTTAAAATAAAAACTGATAAATTTAAAAATATTACTATTAAAAATAAATTAGCAGTGATAAATTTAAATTTATCACTAATAATATTATAATTGTTATTTTAAATTTTTTTTATATATAAATATATGCATGCTTAGATCTTGTCTATACGATAGTTTTAGAATTTTTTCTTTTGACTTTTGAATGAGTTTAGAAACTAAAATTATAAAATACATTTATAGATTATTGGATCTTGATAAAATTCGGTTTTCTAAATATAATTTTAATATGTTATAAATATTTATTTGATTACTAATTAAATTTTAGCATTTGGTAGGATCTAAAAATTAATAGAAAAATACCTCATTCTAAAGCTATCACATTCCAACTATAATATATGCATATATATATATATATATATATATTAATTCAGCCTTTTGATATGATGATTTTAATATCAAATATTTTTTATTAGTTACTGAATCCCATTATATAAATGTAGTGAAACACTAAATTTTATTTGAATAAAATAAATTTTGTAGAGATTTAAAAAATCGTAAATATATTTTTTAATATTAGCTATCAAAAGTTAATAATTTTTTTTTAATAATGAAACTATCAAATCAACCTAATTACTTATAAGTATTTGTAAATTAGTCCTACCATATATCATAGACAATATTGCCCAATTGTGCTTTTAATGAAGCAGTTTCACTTACCAAAAAAAAAAGACAATATTGCCCAATTACATATAATATATCTGAGACGCCAGAAACCCCGAGCATATAGTGAGTGTGATGCCCATATAGCTAGCAAAACGACCCAATATATATATTTTGGTGTTAATTACCCAGTTATATATTTGTATTAGCAAGACTATTTGAAAAAGGATCTTATACTCAAAACCATTCCCTTAGTTTATATTTTCTAATTTTAATATGGATAATTTTAAATAGGCTATTATAAAATATATTTGACAATTTTAATATGTAGACTCTCACTAATAATTTACTATCAATGATAAATAAATGATAAAACATCACCAATAATTAATATTAGTGATAGTTTACATTTTAAAATTATCAAATATACTTTACAATACCAATTTATATTTTGAGTTGAGGTAAACTTGTTGAGAAATGAGACAAGTATTCAATTTGATTTGATTAAGTAATTATTGAAATTGAATTAATTCAGCAAATCCCACCACATCAAAAAAAAGAAAAAAAAAAGAAAAGAAATAAAAAAGAAGGAAAGAATCAAATAGTTTTCATAACTTTAATTGCAGGGTGACTCGTCAAATCTATTAGGTGGAACTTTCATATAATTTTCCATTAACTTAACTTTTGCATAATTACTTCATCCAGTAAGATATGACACCCAAAAAACAAAGAGGAAAGAATTGAAGAAATGTTCACGTCAATGTGTATATAATATATATAGCTGTAATTGTTGAACGGGACAATTTTCCACTGATAATTAATAAAGTTGATATAATATAAACCTAAAAATTGAAAGATGTTTGGAAGTGGGTAAATGATGTGCAATGTACTTTAATAGGATTTGTAACACTTTCTAGTCTCCCTTGTACCCAAAAAAAAAAAAAAAAAAGGACTTTGTTGTCCCTCCCTAGCTAGTCTGGTTATTATCATATGTTTGGTTTTAAAGAAAATCCAACACATTAAGATTTTTTGGTATTTGGACTTCAGCATTATTCTAAAGCAGCAGCCAACAGTCATACCCAATTTCTGCCCTGCCTCAACTCAAGCAATTAACTCTTTCAAGTGGAATTTTTTGTTTTATTTATTTATTTATTAATTTTGACTTGTAGATTTCTAGCTAGACTAATTATTATGTCTAATTAATGAGATATTTTGGGTTTAATTAATTAAATTTACTACTCTGGGTGGAGATCTTCTTTTATTAATCTATGGCCACAGCTTAGGTCTCCAACACCTAAATGACTCACTAGGACCTTTCTAACTGGGAGGACATTGGAGGCAAGCCTCCAAAGAAATAATTTCAATTAACCATTTATCTTTAAATTATCCAAATTCCAGCATCCGATATCACTTTCCATCAAATTAGCCACCTTCATAACTCCATCATTCAGAGCTCCCTCTTTAACCGGAGACACTTTGTTATGATATCAATGTACACACGGATCTTTCCACACGTCAATATTCTATTCTTTTCCTATTTTGTAACAACCACCCCTGCGGATAATGTCTTTAGTTCTTAAATTCTTTTCCAAATTATTGAATCCCCTTTTTTTCATTTATAGCAGAAAATAGAATTGTTGTGAAGATATTTCTTTCTTAAAACTTCCACCCAAAGTTTATTATCCCTTTTAGCCATAAGTCACCCTAACTTAGACACCAAGGCCATATTAATATCCTGAAACCTTTTAAAATCGAGCCCTCCCAAATCCTTACTCAAGCAAATAGGTTTTCAAGACTTCAAAACGATGAATATATTCGAGCATTCTTTGGAGCCCCACCAAAAATGTCTTATCGTAGCATCCAATCTTTCACAAATTCCTTTTGGTATTTTAAAAGTGGACATAGTGTACACCATAATAGCTTGCAACACTAATTTGATTAACATTGTTGTGCCTGCCTTGGACAACAACTTGCTCTTCCATCCCTCAAATCTCGATTGAACACAATCTTTAAGCTTCAATAACTCATTTTTTTGATATTTCTCCATGATCAATGAATTCTCCAGATAAATAAATATATCCTTCATCCTTCAAAGACCCCAGCAAACAGAAATTTGTTTCTTAACATCTCTGCACGTATTGGCTAAGAACAAAATGCTAGACTTGTCTCGATTAACTTGTTGGCCAAACCAACAACAAAACCAATCTAAGCAATCCCATGTAGCTCTTGCACTCTTACTGTTTACTTTTCCAGCCAATTATAAATCATTAGAGAAGATGATTTATTGCTGGAGACTTCCTTCCAACTTTAACACATTGCATTTCATAATTAGTCTCCAATAATCTAGTTAGGATCTTTATGCACATAATAAAAAAATACAAAGAGATGGGTTCCCCTTGCCTTAGACCGCGAGAGGGCTCCAGTTCACCAACTATGCTAATATTTATGAGAAGATTGTAATGAACTGAGCTGATACATATCATTTTTTTAAAAAGCATCGAAAAGCCCTAACATTTTAGAACCTAATTCACAAAGGGCCATTCAAGGCAATCGTAAACCTTCTTAAAAGTGATCTTTGCATTCATTAGTCCATTTTTCTCTTTTGTGCTTCTTGACCTTATGAACGAACTCATGTGCAAGCATCGTATTATCTACGATCCACCTACCCTCCACAAAAACACCTTGATTGGAAGAGATAATTTTCGAGAAAACCACCTTCAGCCTAAAGGTGATAATTTTAGAGATTATCTAATAAATGACATTAAATAAGCTTATTGGACGGAAATGATTAAATTATGTGGCCTACTTCAGCTTAGGAGTCATCATTATGAAGGATTTGTTCATCCATTTGGTAATATTTCCAATTTGGAAACTTTCTTGAACAAACTTAACAATTTGGCTTTTCACTACTGTCTCCCAATAATGTCTAAAAAATTCTAGAAAATCCATCTGGACTCAGAGCTTCTAAAGGGTGAAGAGCCAAAGTAAAATCTTTGATTTCATCTTCTAACGAAATCTTTATTAGATCTTCATTCTCCTTATTTGAAACTTTATGAAAACCCATGTCCCCAAGATCCTTTGGAATATTTGGGATATCTGTTAAAAAACCTCCTCAAAGTTTATTAAAAAGTAGTTGTTAATTTATGCTAGACTTTGTAACCACCTCTTTCCATCATACACAATATTAACCATGCTTCTCCTTCGTCTAGTAATGACACTAGAATGAAAATCTTTTATGCTGTGATCTCTTTGAGTTAGCCAAAGTTCTGCAGATTTTTGCATTGAAATGCTTTTTTGTCTAGCCTATTGAACTTGGAGCTCCTCATTCACCTGTAAAAGGCGATCCAAATTATCACCATTGTCAAATAAAAAAGACTCCAACTCTTTTTTGAGATCGTTTATGAGCATAGCAAAAAATGAATCAATTTCACACTCGTAAGACGTTAGCATACCATTCAATCTTTTTTGACCTTTATAGGCTTCCATCTTTCCTTTTATGTGCTATTCCCAAATTGCTTTAACCACCTTAATGCTCGAATCATCTGTTGTCCATACTTTAGAAAATGGAATGGCCTCCTTCTTCTATTACCTCACCCTCTGTTGTGTTAAGAAAATAAGGAAAATAGGCTTGTGGCCTCATTCATTAGTGATCTTTGCGGGCCATTGTAAAGACCCCACTCTAGACTTGGTTGAAACCAGCTTCTGGCCATAGGCTTGTGTCTTGAAAGTTGGGCACAAGCCTAATTCAACTAACGAATGTGACTCCAATCCTAATCCATAAAGGTTTTCCATTCTCTAAACATTGGTCATAGTAAAATTGCGTAGTGCTTCTGAAGCCCACTTAGCCAAAAGCTGAGGATCATTATTTGAGATCCTGATTTGTTGCAAAATGGCAGCATTAGTCCATCCATACAACCCGATAATTGCCTCTTTAGAGTAAGATTGAATATGTATAGCTTAGTGCACATATCACATGCATTTTGAGTTTTCTCTAGAGGGTTAGTCTTGCATTGTTCCACCAGAACTTCATCAAAACTTTTACCAAAATGAAGCATGTTAACCTACTTGTTGACAACCTATTCAAAAATCTTTATATTATGGACCTGTCATTTTCAGTCTTCCTTATCCTTCTATTTGTTCACAAAATTTCAAATTTTTAGCCACATTTTCCTTCAATCAAGACCTATACACTTTTGCAAAAACTCCATGAGTAGAAGTTAAAGTGTCTGGAATGCCAAATCCACATATGACAGTTACGTATGTTGAAATATGATTCAAAGGTTGAACTGGTCTTTCTCTAGTTCACAAGCAAGCTGGAGCAACAGAGATTTTCTGTGATAGCACATCTGCTATTGCAATGACAAAGAATCAAGCGTACCACAGCAGAACAAAACATATTGATGTTCGTTATCACTTCATTCGAAGCCTGGTTACCAATGGAGAAATTGTGTTGAAGTCTTGCAATACGAAAGAACAAGTTGCTGACATATTAACAAAGGCAATTTCAGTAGAAAAGCATGAGAACTTCAGAAAACGTATGGGAGTTTGTAGCTTTGAATCAAAGGGGAGTGTTGAAATATGATTCAAAGGTTGAACTGGTCTTTCTCTAGTTTGTTAGTTTGTTGATTTGCTTCCTTAATTTCAGCTGGTAGTGAGTTGATTTTTCAGATTTTGTGCTTAGTTTGTTTTACGTAAGCCTATATATAGAGGCATTTCTTGTTTGTTATATCATAAAAAGTAATAGATCAAATAAAGCATATATTTCTCTGTTTTTTGCTCTATTTTTGTTCCTATTTTTGTTACTTTTTCCAACAACGTAATCCAGCAAACTGCATCGAAAACAAAAATTAGGTAGCCGCACATAATTGAACTGAACACACATTCATCATGAACAAAAATGGAAGACCTAAGTTTCAACCCATTTAGTATCTCATGGTGCAAGTTGATATCTCTATCAAGGACCTAAGAGGTTGAGAACAAAAATGGAAGACCTAGATTTCTCTAGAGGAGTTTTCACTCACCATAAACTGAGTTTTTTTTAGAACTTTCCATGGTTTTTAATTACTAATTATTAGAATAGGTTAAATGTATTGGTTGGTATTAGACCTAATTTAGAAAATATTACTTTCTCCTTTTCTTTTTGACTTTGGCTATATATAATTAAGAGAATATTCCTTTTGGATTCTTTAAGCTTCATACTAGGCTGGGCAACGTGTCGTGTTGAACCGTGTTCGTGTCGTGTCGTGTTCGTGTCGTGTCAAATTTTGTTCACCCGAACCCAACCCGTTAAGTTTTCGTGTTGAACCGTGNAAAAAAAAGTAATAATATTTTTAAAATTAGAGAGATTAAATTATATTAAATCAAATATAATCACAATGGAATTAACTCTACAACTATTTATTAAACTTCCAAATGTAATTTTATTTTGAGCCTTTAATTTTCAAACAAAGCCGTGCTAAATAAGCAACCCCTGCTGTTGTACTAGTGTAGTACAGTATGTTGTCATCTTAAAGTTGGTACATGGATTTAAAGTACACTAAACCCAAATTCCTTGGAAGAAGTACTCCACTTCTAGTAAATTACCCTAAAATAGTTTTTCTTAAAAATCTTATTTTTAAAGCAATGTTTTTTTTATTCGAAAATTACAATATAATTCTATCTATAAAAGAGGAAAGAGTGATTGAAATCTATTGATTGGAATCTTTCATCTCAAAGGAAAGAGTGATCGGAATCTATCATCTCAAAGTGTAAATTATTTTTAAAATTACAACATAATTTTATCTAAAAAGACGTGTTTCGAACACTATTTTTCAAGAAATTTTTTTTAGTACACCTTATATGCCAAAGTCTAATCTGATTTGATTATGCATGATTAATCAAATAATGTCTTATGTAGCTTTGAATTAAGAAAATTGCAGAGAAATTGTAAGAATTTTCATTATATGACCGTAGCTTATTAATTAAATCACTAATTTTTCTTACTTGGTGAGTGTTCAAAGACATTCATAATCATGAAACATAAAAATCTTTAGCCATTTGAAATGTTCTGTTTTTTTCAAACTTAACCCTGTCCTAATCATTTTCATATTATTATTTAATTCAGTTGACATTTAATCCCACTTGCTTCCAAAAGACGTATAAAAAAGGAAAAATAGCAATTATTTGGGTAAGGAAATATGTATATTTTTCTTGAAAAGAAAATATATCTACCTAAAACACAATATCTCTTGGCAGGTAAGCTACCGCGTTTCGGTATATGGAAGCTTCTTTTTGTAAATTAAACATGACAAGTCGTTTTTTGAGTAATATATACGCACACACAAACTCACACACACACATATGCATATATAAAAAATTAACATGTCGTTTTGCTAGATTAAAATTAATTTCCATACGTACGAACTATTTTTTATTCGTAGATTTTATACTCTAATTGAATGCTTGCACCCTATAACCCACGCAAATTCGTTAATTAATTACCGACCTTTTTTTTTGGTTAATTAAGTACAATAATATTAATATTTCCAGTCCTTTTCATTTAGGCTTCTAAAATAATAATAAAAAAATCTTTTCAGCTTTTCGGTTACTACTTTGGTTACATGTCTTTTCAATCAGTAACAATATTTTAAAAAATATATATATTTTTTAGCCATTTGTTAAGGTAGGATAAATATAAAAAAATAAAAATATCAATCCCAGATCAAAAAATAAATTATCATATCAACCACGTCTATATTAAATATAAATAACTAATGTTAATTTAAGAAAAAAGCTGAAAAATATTAATGAAGTTTTTTTTGGAAACATTGATGTTAAAATGTGCAAAGTATATAAAAATGCTACAAAGTTCATTAAACTGAAAGTTTCTGTGCTTTTGGAACTACTTAACGTTAATAATTTTCAATTTTCAAATTTTAAATTTAATTTAATAATGCTAAAATGCATTTTTCTAAAACAAACTCTGCCGACCAAAATGTTAGTTTGACTTTATTGTCCTGGAATTGGAGGATGCAAAATATGATTTAGATTGGTCATTGCGCAAGTCTAACTATGATTAGCAGAAAAAAAAAATTAATAAAAAAACAAAATAAACAAGAAAAAGCTCAACTGTAATGAAACTCTGATAAATACAGTGAAACTTGCCAAGGTTCATATGTTGGTGTTTTTGGATGCTCATGATTGGGCTAAACTAATAAAAAAAGCCAATCAATTTGAAAAAAAAAACTAATTCGTATCAACCACTTTAGTTTAAAAAAATTCATTTAGCCCTCTTTAGATCGCCAATTTCTTCTGCTTTGTTCTCTTTCTCCGTCACTGCAAATCTTATTTCCCCTATGGCAAAATATTCCAACAAAAAAGAAATTATATATATATATATATATATTTATATTAATAATATAAAAAAATTACATCTGATGTATCGGAACTATATCGATTGTTATATACTTAGCTATCCAAATTATTTTTTGTTACAATTAAATATTTGAGTTTATATTTTTCAACACCGTTAATACTCCCTGTTAAAAGCATGTGCAAAATGCAGGAGGAGAAAACCTAAAAGTAATGGGCGTCATTTCCTCTCACTTAAACACCACCGTTTTGGGCACCATGAAATGTGGCAGTTTGGCTCTATAATATTCCATCATCTCCTTTTTGCTGGGTTTGCTTTCGATCCCTTCTCGAATACCCACGGCAGGTTTGTAGAATCTTAGGCATTGCAGACACGGGCAACAATCTCATTCGGACCCAGTGCTCCCCTAAGCTTGCACCCGCTGCTACACCCAGACTGTCTTTCTTTTCTATCCTTATAGATCCTCCACCTTCACCAGGCTTCCCTGTGACTCCGCTCGCTACTCCGCCGTGTAGGGAAACTCATGCGCCTCTTCAGCGTGCCATTACGAGGCCCGCTACGACGACGACTCTTTCACCAAGGGCGATGTTGCCTCCAAGACTCTCACTCTCAGCTCCATTGCCTCCGCCGCCACCAGAGTCGTCATCCTCAACGCAACCATCGGCTGCAGTGACATCAACGCAGGCACTTTCTTCACTAGCGCCTCTGGCATCATGGGCCTGGGGGGAGGAGTTGCTTCCCTTATCAGCCAGATGGGGTCTAGCATCGGCGGCAAGTTCTCCTACTGCCTGCTCCCATTGGACTCTTAGGAACCCACCAAGCTCAACTTTGGCCGCAGAGCCGAGGTTTCAGGTCCTAGCACCGTTTCTACACCTCTTGTTGTAGGAGGTGACTCCGACACTTTTTACTTCCTCACTCTGGACGCCGTGAGCGTGGGGACGAAGAGGATTGAGTTTCCGTCAGAAAAAAAGCTGGCGGAGGGCAACATCATCATCGATTCGGGGACCACTCTCACTCTTCTGCCGCTAGATTTCTATGCCAGCATGGAGTCTGCACTGGTGGAAGCAATTAGCACGGAGCGCATAAGCAACCCGTCGTCGGGGCTGTCTCTGTGCTACCTGCCTTTGGTCCTGCAGTGATCGGAGCTCCTCCTCTCACCGTGCATTTCAACGGTGTGGAAGTCAAGCTCACGAACTATTTTTTTTTTTTTTT
>QANX01002598.1:0-15264 GCA_003254975.1 Ochetophila trinervis | reverse complement strand
CTAAGAAAAGTGCAAATAGAAATGGTAAAATTTGATGTCCTTGAATGGAATGTGGGAATTTATTTTTTAGCACTATTGGAGAAGTGAGAAGACATGTATACTTTAAGGGGTATGATACGAATTATCGTAAGTGGATTTTACATGAAAAAGAGTTGGAAGAGTTGGAAGGGTTGGAAGGATATCGTGGAGATTATTCTAGAGTTAGTGGAATTAGTAAAAGCAATAACACTGAAAGTCATTTTACCCACATAAATACGGATGATAAAGATGTGGTGGGTAATAATATTGACATGGTGAATGATGCTCGTGACAAGTTCGTGGATAATCCCGGTGAATTTAAGAGGTTGTTGGAGGATGCCAAAACTCTTTTGTATCTAGGTTGTACGAACTTTACCAAACTATCTAGTTTGGTAAAGTTGTACAAACTAAAATCGAAATATAGTCTTTCGGACACAAGTTTTTCTGAATTATTAAAGTTGTTGCTGGAAATGCTACCGAGTGATAACGTTTTGCCAGATTCTATGTACAACGTGAAAAAGACTCTAACAGCATTGGGCATGGATTATGAGAAGATACATTGCTGTCGCAACAACTGCATTCTTTATCGAAAAGAATATGAAGCACAATAAAGTTGTCCTAAATGCAGAGCATCGAGGTGGAAAGAAACTAACGATGGAACTAAACGTGTAAATGTCCCTCATAAAGTCATGTGGTATTTTCCACCCATTCCATGGTTCAAGAGGATGTTTCAAAGCGTTGACACAGCTAAAAATCTAACGTGGCAGGAAAATGAACGAAAGGTCACAGTTGGGAAGTTAAGTCATCCCGTTGATTCACCGTCTTGGAAGCTAGTTGATCGCATGTGGCCTAATTTTGGTAATAAATGTCGAAACTTAAGGCTTAGGATTGCAGTTGATGGCATTAACCTGCATAAGCATATGAGTTCTCAATACAGTTGTTGGCCTGTGCATACAGTTACATATAATCTTCCACCATGGTTGTGTATGAAGTGAAAGTTTATAATGTTGACAGTGTTGATATTTGGATCGAAACAGCCTGGCAACGATATAAATGTTTATCTGCAGCCATTGATTGACGATCTTAAGCAGTTGTGGGATAAGGGGGTGTGAACTTGGAATGCGTGTAAGCGAGAATTGTTCACTTTGTGAGCAATATTATTGTGGACTATAAATGACTTCTCCGCATAGAGTAATTTGTCTGGTCATACCACTAAAGGATATTTTGCTTGTTGATAGGCATAAAAAGTTAATGTTTTTATGCCACTTTTGATATTGAATATAAGCTCGTTTATGATTATTGTTAATGAAAAATACGTAAATATTGTATTTTTCTATTTTTCAGTAAAAGAAAGACAAAGGTTGGAATTACCGTATTTCTGCGCAACCTTTACTGAGAAAATCATATCTGGAGCCACGCTTAAACCTTTTGTGCAATTTTAGTTGCTAATGATTTATGATTCAATATTATTCAATGCTGCAATGTTTCATTGCAAATGGTTTGGCCAATCAGTGCCAGTTTGATTTACAAATTCAACAAATTCATTAGTTGCTGCAGATTTACACTGTCTTGGGACAAAGGATTTGAGTGTCTTCCTGATGTCTAATTTGTGATATCAATATATGTCTGGAAAGCTAAGACACATACCTAATGTTTTCAACAAAAATAACTGGATTCGTAGTTAATTTGGTCACCCAAAGTGTACTTAGAATGTTCCTAACGATCATTGAAGATAAAGAAGGAAAGTTTTATGCTTACTAGGACTACCATTGTGATTGAACTACCATGTCACCACACATAAGCCATGTTTCCGAATTTGCCACATCATATGACACATGGAAGGTCAGATTATTCTAATTATATTAATTGGAATAATATCTAGACTAAAAGGAATTAGAGTTGCATATTAATTTGATTCCTAACAAGATAAGGAAAGTATCTCTATCCCTAGTGTGAACATGAGACTCAAATACATCCTTACCCTTGAGGTGGCCAGCCATATAGAGAATTTAGGGGAGTTTGAGATCATGTAATATTATATCTCCTATATTCTCTAGGTTTTAGAGACACCTTAGGGTTAAACCACTCTTAAAACTCTCCTATAAATAGATTGCTACCTTGAGAGTGAGAGAATCATCCTTTACACCACACAGCCCTCACGGCTACAGCAGCCTTGTTCCCTCTCCAGCCGCACCTTTCCCTTTTCTTTTCTTCCCCATTCTCATAGCAACATAGGTTTTTAGTAGATTTTATATTCAGTTTTTAAAAGGGCAAAGTTGTGTTACACAAAGAGAAGTCCAAGGAGATTCGGCCAGCCTTTGGAGGAATCAACTTTAAGCTTTGATCATTGTTTGAAGAAGCCAAGAAGAACGGATTGAAGGATCAATTCCCAGCAGTCATAAATCGAATTTGTTTTCTTTTCTCTCATCTTCTTTGTTATTTAAATGATATTGTCTCTTAGTTATTTCATGGATAATTTTGAGATGATGTGTAACTAATTTTACTATAAGGATTGTGATGTAACCCTATTACAAGTATTTAGTTTTTAATGCATATTTAGTTTGATTCATGCTTTAAGGTTAATATTTCATTGTAGTTCTTAATGCTTTCCATGAAAAGGTGTATTGATTTAGTATTTATATTGACTTAGGGATAAGGAATATAAATATGGGCAATGAAATACATGTTTATAGGAATATTGCATGCCTTAGTGACAACTTTAACAAGGTCTTATTGGATTTGCATGTTTTAGGACTTAAATTTCCGTATTTACATTAGGGATAGTTAAATACGTTGTGCTTGCTAGATTAGAATGCATTGAGGGATCAACTTCTAGTCATTTGTGGTTAAAGGGGGGTTAACCTATGAATCTATTTTGCATTAGAACTAAATATGAGTAATAGTGGTGAAATCATGATCCTTGTTCTTTAAAATCTGTGAAATCTTACTTGCTGCCTTTCTTTTGATTTTTATTATTGTTTTTTTTTAATTAAATGCTTGATTACTCAACAAACAAACTTGCAAAAACAACTCTCTTTTAATTTTCTAAGTTTAATTTACAATTGATTTAATTTATAACTAGAGACGTTATTCCTTGTGGGATCAATATCGGTTTCCTTCTCTAAAGGAATCCACTTTATTACTTGTTGATTCGTACAAAAATTAATGAGAAGTGATGTTGGCATCGAGCGCTCTTCTAGCATGAATGTTTGTGATGATGACATTGTGTTGCCAAGTGGACCAGTGACACATTTTCGAGCTAAGAATATCAAAGCGGGAATGCTTGGACTTGTGAAGAGATTTATGGATGAAGATCGATTCAAGTTTTCAAATGATTCGAACACTTTTTCGAGACCTAATGATGATTTAAACATGATGTCCAAGTAATGGATGAAGGTGGTAATGATGCTCGAGAGTTGCAGAGATGAAATGACATCCATTTAAAGTAAGGGTTTTATGATGTCAATTTTGTAATTTTATTATTTTTGAATTCTATTTATTTAGGATTAGATTTTAGCCTTAGGATTACTTTCCTAATTTACTTAATGGTCTTGATTGATTCTTAATCTAACCCTAATCTCTATATAAAGGGGTTATTAGCTTGTAAGAACAACAACTTTGATTATTGATTAATACAGAATTTACTCTTGTTTTCAACAAGACTTGTGTGTTTCAAGTGAGGATAGTATTCTTCTACTTGTTGCATTAGAAATTGATCTTCTTATCAAAGGTTTTACTTTGTGGCGAATTTCAATTTCATTATTTTCCTTCTGATTAGTGTTGCTAGATACACTTGGTATCTAGAGGTGCTATAGGGCGGGTTTTTACCTAGGGTTTGTTCCATATCATTTTGTTGTTTTCAGCATTTTTCTTTTGTTCTATGTGTTCTTCGTGTTTTAGAATAAAAAAAAAGGGAAAAGAGAAAGAAGAATCTAATTATATATATATATAAAAGTCATAGAAAAAAAAAACAAAAATTGAAAGTTGAAATATTGAGATTGATTGCTTGATAACTAAGATCAGATTTGGAAAGTTACTCCTAATTGATTTTTGATTCTTATTATCCCATATTTTTATTTTTAATTTAGTCTCATATTCCTACTCTCCTATTTTATTTGCTTTCATTCTATTTGTTTCCTATTTTATTTGTTTTCTATCTCATAGTTTCCTATTCTTATAGCTTCCTATTATAAATTTATTTAGTTTTCTATTCTCGTTGTATTGATTTTATAGAGTAATTTTCTTCATTACTCTTTTGTCCTTTCTTTTGTTGCCAATATTGCTCTAGAATTGAACTTGTTTTTTTTTTTGTTAGGTTTTAATTTTGAAATTTGCTATTTAAGTTTTAATTTTGTTAAGATAATTGATTCTAAAGTGAAACTTGGAGAACAAGACTTGAGTGGTAAAAGGCTTGAGTGGTGAGCACAAAAGAGGGTAAAAGCTAAATTTGTGTGAAACGCGTAAAAGAGTGTGTGAGAATGTCTACAAGGGATGAAAATGGAGTTTCTACTTTGGAAGGAGAGCAAGTGGGAACACTGAATCTAATGCTCTTACTAAAATCTTTGGAGAGTGATTATAGAATGAGGGAATAGAGATTGACTTTTAGGATGGAAAAAACACTGAAATCTAAGATAAATGAGATGATGGAGCAAATTAGGGAGACGACCATGACCATTGACATGTACAATAATACAAGAAAGGAAGGAACACGGCCTAGGAAACAAGAAGTAAATGTTTCAATGAAGAAGAGTCTGAAGTTCAAACCATAAGGAGAAGACTTAGGATAGAAGAGCCAAGAGTAGGAAGGGATGACAACCTAAGTTCCATTAAGATGCAAATTCCACCATTCAAGTGAATTAGTGATGTCCAGACATACTTGGAATGGAAATAGAAGGTGGAGTTAATACTTGATTGTCACAATTACACTGAGGAGAAAGAGGTTAGACTAACTGCAATTGAGTTCACCAACTATGCTTTAGTTTGGTGGGAGCAACTTATAAAATCAAGGAGAAGGTATGGAGAATATCCAGTCTCAACTTGGGATAAGATGAAGAGAATTATAAAGAAGAGATTTATACCATCCTATTTTTATAAAGAGCTTCGTCAAAAGTTGCAAAGACTCATACAACGGTCTAAGTTTGTAGAGGAGTATTAAAAAGAGATGGAGATGATTATGATAAGGGCAAACATTAAGGAGGATAGAGAAGCTACAATGGCAAGATTCCTAAATAGGATGGACAAAGATATTGCCAAGGTGGTGGATCTACATCCATATGTAGATAGAAGAAATGGTCAACATGGCTATTAAAGTGGAGAAGCAATTGAGAAGTGAAGGGTCATTAAAAGGGTTTTCAAGCTCTAATTCGTAATGGGGTTCCAACTTGAAGTGGAACAAGTATGATGATACGAAGAAAGAGAGGAACTTGGAGACTAAAGAGAAAATTGGAGATGCATCCAAGTTCGAGGATAAGAGTGCCAACCTAACAAGAAGTACTTCTAATCCTAACACTTCTAATACTTCTAGACATAGAGAAATACAATGTTTTAAATATCAAGGGTTTAGGCATATTGCTTCAGAATGTCTAAAAATGAAAACTATGTTGATGAGGGATAAGAAAGTAGTGTCAGAGTCAGTCTGATGAGAAGATGCCACCATTAAAGGATGAGGATGTAAAGTATCCCATGGTTGGAGAATCCCTAGTAACTAGAAGGGTTTTGAATTTGAAGGTGAAGGAAAAGGGACTAGAACAAAGGGAAAATATTTTTCACACAAGATGTTTTGTGGGTGGTAAAGCATGTAGTTTAATCATTGATGGGGGTAGTTATGCTAATGCTGCTAGTACTACTTTGGTAGAGAAGTTGGGACTCATATGTGAAAAACACCCTAACCCTTATAGGTTACAATGGTTGAATGATAGTAGGGAGATTAAGGTAAATAAGAGAGTGAGAGTTTCCTTTTCTATTGTGAAGTATAATACCTATGTAAGAGGGGCATATTTTGTTGGGTAGACCATGGAAATCCAATAGGAGGACTATCCATGAGGGTTTTAAGAATCGGTATTCTTTTGAGCACAATGAAAAGAAAGTCACACTTGCAGCTTTATTTCCAAAAGAGGTGTATCGTGAACAATTAGAACTATCCAAAGTTTCACATGGGGATTTGAAAAGTGAGGCAAATAAAAGAATTGAGTGTAAAGAGGCCAATAGTGAAAAGAATAAAAATAAAGGCCCAATGGTGAGTGATTGCACTAGTAAGAAAAATAAATAGGAAAGTGCAAGAGTGAAAAGTGAGAAGAGTGAAAAGAAAAAGAGTTTTTATGAAAAAGAGAGATAAATCAAGAGTACATTCTTAGGCAAGAAAAGAACATTGTTGGTGAGGTTTCGAGAGGTTTTGCTTTGTGAAACTAACCTTAACCCTGATTGTTTTTGTCTATTTATTGCAGGATTTTGATGACGTTTTCCTGGGAGAGATGCCGACTGGATTGCCACCATTAAAGGGTATTGAGCATCAAATAGATTTTGTACCTAGAGCAAGCATTCCAAATCGACCTTCCTATCGTAGCAATCCCGAGAAAATGAAGGAGTTACAAAAGCAAGCGGAGGAGTTTCTAGCTAAGGGTCATGTTAGAGAGCATGAGTCCTTGTGCCATACCGGTCTTATTGGTAGCCAAGAATGAGAACACATGGAGGATGTGTGTTGATTGCCGAGCAGTGAATAAAATAACGATAAAGTATCGTTATCCCATTCCTAGATTCGATGATATGCTTGATGAATTGCATGGTGCTTACTTATTCACTAAGATAGATTTAAAAACTGGTTACCATCAAATTAGGATGAAACCGGGGCATGAGTGAAAAACTGCTTTTAAAACAAAATATGGTTTATATGAATGGATGGTTATGCCTTTTGGGTTTACTAATGCTCCTAGTACATTTATGAGATTAATGAACCATGTTTTAACGGATTTTCTAGGGAAATTTGTGGTTACCTATTTTGATGATATTTTGAAATATAACAAAAGTTTAGATGACCATGTTAGATGTGCTTAAAAAAGAGAAATTATATGCTAACCTTAAAAAGTGCACATTTTCTATCGATAGACTTGTTTTTTATGATTTTGTTGTGAGTGCACAAGGTGTTGAAGTAGATGAATAGAAGATCAAGGCTATCATGGAATAACCTACACCTAAGAATGTGTCTGAGGTAAGACATTTTCATGGTTTAGCTGGCTTTTATAGAAAGTTTGTGAAGGACTTCTCTACCATAGCTGCTCCTTTGAATGAGATTGTTAAAAGGAGGTAGGTTTTAAATGGGGTAAGGAACAAGAACATGCGTTTCAAACTTTAAAAGATAAGTTATGTTCTTCTCCTATTATTGTTTTACCTAATTTTGATAAGATGTTTGAGGTTGAGTGTGATGCTTCTGGGATTGGTATAGGTGTTATTTTGATACATGAAAAGTATCCCATTGCAAACTTTAGTGAGAAGCTAAATGGAGCTCATTTCAAGTACTTGACGTATGACAATAAGTTGTATGCCTTGGAGTTGTGGCAACATTACTTGCTTCCAAAGGAGATTGTGATTCATACTGATCATGAGTCTCTCAAACACATCAAGGGACAAGGAAAGCTCAACAAGCGGCACTCAAAGTGGGTTATGTTCATAGAGACTTTTCCATATGTGATATGCGACAAGCAAGGTAAGGAGAATGCAGTAGCCGATACATTATCTCGAAGGTATGTTCTCATAACTACATTAACTTCTAATTTGTTAAATTTTGAGCAGTTGAAAGACATGTATACAAGTGATTCTGATTTTAAAGATATTTATATTGCATGTGAACAATGTGCATTTAATATGTTCTATAGACATTATGGTTTTCTGTTTCGTGGTTCTAGAATTTGTGTGCCTAATTGCTCTATTAGGGAATTGCTTGTTAGAGAATCAAATAGTGCTAGTTTAATGGGTCATTTTGGTGTGCATAAGACTTTAGATGTTTTAGTTGAACACTTTTATTGTCCATATATAAACAAGTATGTTCAAAATATTTGTTCTAAATGTATTGTATGTAGATAGGTCAAGTCTAAGTCTATCTCACATGGGTTTTATACACCTTTTCTTATTCCTAATGAGCCTTGGGTTGATATATCCATGGATTTTGTCCTTGGGTTACCTAGAACTAGGAAGGGTAGAGATATCATATATGTGGTTGTTAATAGATTTTCTAGGGTGGCACACTATATTGCATGTTATAAGATTGATGATGCTACAACTAACTTGTTCTTTAGAGAGGTTGTAAGATTGCATGGAGTGCCTAGAACTGTTGTGTCTGATAGGAATGTGAAATTTTGAGTCACTTTTGGAAATTTTTGTGGGGTAAGTTAGGTACTAAATTGTTGTATTTTACTAATTGTCATCCACAAACCGATGGTCAAATTGAGGTGGTTAATGACTTCTATTGTGGGTAAAAATTTAAAAACTTGGGAAGATTGTTTACCATTTATTGAATTTGCATATAATAAAAGTCATTCTTTTACAGGATTTTCACCATTTAAGATTGTGTATGGCTTTAATCCTTTAACTGTGTTGGATTTGATGCATTTACCTTTGAGTGAAATTGCTAGCTTAGATGGACAGAATAAGGTAGACTTTGTTAAGACTATACATGAGAAGGCGCGATTGCAAATTGAGAAGCGTCACCGTCTAACTGCTTAAAAAGTGAATAAGGGGCGAAAGCAAATGATATTTGAACCCGAAGATTGAGTTTGGGTACACATGATAAAAGAAAGGTTTCATAACCAAAGGAAGTCTAAGTTGGATGCTAAAGGGGATGGACCTTTCCAAGTGCTCTAGAGGATCAATGACAATGCATACAAGATTGATCTTCCAGGTGAGTATAATGTGTCTGCTTCATTTAATGTTTCTGATTTTCTCTTTTTGACATGGATGTACATTCGAGAACAAATCTTTTTGAGGAGAGAGGGAATGATGTGGGCATCGAGCGCTTTTCTAGCATGAATGTTTGTGATGATGACATTGTGTTTCCAAGTGGACCAGTGACGCATTCTAGAGCTACGAAGATCGAAGCGGGAATGCTTGGACTTGTGAAGAGATTTATGGATGAAGATCGATTCAAGTTTTCAAATGATTCGAACACTTTTCTAAGGCCTAATGATGATTTAAGCATGATTTTCAAGCAAGGGATGAAGATGGTAATGATACTCAAAAGGTCGAGGGATGAAATGACGTCGATTTAAAACAACGGTTTTATTATGGCAATTTTGTAACTTTATTATTTTTGAATTCTATTTATTTAGGATTAGTTTTTAGCCTTAGGATTACATTCCTAATTTACTTAATGGTCTAGATTGTTCTTAATCTAACCATAATCTCTATATAAAGGGGTTATTAGCTTTTGATTATTGATTAATACATAATTTACTCTTGTTTTCAACAAGACTTGTGTGTTTCAAGTGTGGATAGAATTCTTCTACTTGTTGCATTAGGAATTGATCTTCTTATCAAAGGTTTTACTTTGTTGCGAATTTCAATTTCATTATTTTCCTTCTGATTAGTGTTGCTAGATACACTTGATATCTAGAGGTGCTATAAGACGGGTTTTTACCTAGGGTTTGTTTCATATCATCTTGTGTGTTGGGATTACGATCTCTTTAAGCTTAGGGTTTCACATCAAGAAGATTGACATTGTAGCAGCCCACAACAAATTAGAAACTTGAGAACTCAGCTGCAAAGAAGTATCGTAAAAAGAGAGCTTCAAAGGAGAATCAAAAATATGTAAATTCCAACCGAATTTCATTGAAACAAAATTCCATGAACTAACAGCATAAAGACACTTCAAGAATAAATGATTGAAAGTTTCACTTTCTTGCTTACATATGTGACAGCGGGAAGCTAAAGTAAAACCACAAATATAGAAAACTTCATCAATAGGAATTTTGCTCCGAAATAAGCACTGACAAAATAAAACCTCTTGATGGAGGACTAAAAGGAACCCAAAGTAATTGCGGCCCAAAAATAGATGGCATCAAACCAATCACATGATTATACATTTCTTTAAAAGAAATATTACCATGAGAAAATAATTCCCAAATCAAAGAATCTTGATTTCAAAAAGAAACTTTTAATATCAAAACTTTCTCTGAAATATGAGGAAAAACATCATGAAAACCCATTGGTAAAGACCAATTACTGTGATCATCCAATAATCTAAAAACTTTCAAAATCAGGATCCCATAAGAAATTATGAAGATTTAGAGAAGATGATAACACCTGACTCATCTAATTATCTATCCAAAAATAGACTTGCAACTCTCTTCCAATAATCCGACAAAAATGGGGGTAAATAACTAGTTGGATAGCTTTAATAGCCATCCATATGAATGAACAAAGAAAAAGCAACACCTAAATTTACTTTTGAACCTTTCAAGGAAAAAATGGAACACAAAAGTGACTTCAGTCATCAGTTTCCAAGATGATTTACTTATAAGATCCTGATAAAAAAGAAATAAATTTTTCACAAAACGGGTGAAAGAGAAAACCCAAAATGACGGCGTTTTGACGTTTTGGGCGATTGGGCTGACGTAGTAGGCTTGGCGTGGCCTGGGCTTGGGCTTGTCCTGGGCTGGGCTGGTATTAGGCCTAGTCAGGGCCCAATGGTGGGCTACGGCATAGCCCATTTATAGGGCTAGCCCATGCCACGTGGATAGCGACGTGTGTACCACATGGATCCTTACGCTGACTTGTTGATGACATAGCACGTGCCACGTGGACATTGACCGTTGACTTTCAACCGGTATTTATTGGTGTATACAGAAAATATAGAACAATTTATGGGTGTATACAACAATTCTATGAGGGTTTTCAATTGAGTTTTAAACCTCAAATTAGTGCATTTTTCTTGGTGAAATTTGTATAATTAGTGTTTCTTCAACAACTAATGAATTTATCTTTCCACTCATATACAGGAAATGGCAATAGAGGCTAATGTTTCCTCAAACAACGTGAGTATCATTCCTGTGGCAAAAGCGCCAACTTTGATTGCACGGATTATGTACCTATGAATCATGCGGAGAAACCAAAAAAAATTTGTTGGAAATAATTTTAAAAGGTGGCAACAAAAGATGTTATTCTATTTGACCACATTGAACATGTTTAGGTTCTTGACTGAAAAGGCACCAGACATCATTGAGAATAGCGATGCAAGTACTCTCATGGCTGTGGATGCTTGGAAGAGTTTCAACTACCTGAGTTTGAATTATATTTTGAATGGCCTATCTGATACTCTGTATAGTGTATACAATAGCAAGAGGACAGTGAAAGAGTTGTGGGAAACTTTGGATAAGAAATACAAAATAGAGGATGTTGGTTCCAAGAAGTTTGTAGTAGGTCATTTCTTGGATTATTAGATGGTTGATACCAAGACTGTTATCAATCAAGTCCAGCAGCTGCAGGTAATCATACAAGAAATCCATTATGAGGGAATGGTAATTAGTGAAGCCTTCCAAGTGGCATGTGTTATTCAGGTTGGAAAGACTTCAAGAACTACCTTAAGCATAAGCGAAAGGATATGAGCATGGATGATCTGATTGTTAGACTTCACATTGAGGAAGACAACATACAATCAGAGAAGAGATCATCATCGCAGGCTTTCATTAAAGCTAATGTGGTGGAGCATGGTCAAGGCTCCAAGACCAAGAAATTTGCTGGAAAGAATTCCAAGCTAGGTCCCAAGGGATGGATATTTAAACATCCCAAATTCCAAGGGAAATGTTTCAATTGCGACAAGATAAGTCATAAATCGGCATATTGTAGACTGCCTAAACGGAAAAACAAAATGGCATATGTGGTGGAGAAACTCACCAAAGAGGTTGATGACATCAATTTGAATGCCATAGTTTCTGAAGTGAATCTTGTTGGGTCAAACCCAAAAGAGTGGTGGATTGACACTGGTGCAACTCACCATGTATGCTCAGACAGAGGTTTGTTAACTTCCTTCGCAACAACTGTAAGTGGGGAGAAGTTATTCTTGAGAATTCTACAATGTCTAAAATAAGAAGTGAAAGGAAGGTGATTCTGAAGATGACCTCTGGAAAAGACCTGACTCTAAACAACGTGCTGTATATACCAAATATACGTAAAAATCTTGTATCTGGTTTGCTTCTAAGCAAGCATGGATTTTGAAATGGTGTTTGAGTATGATAAGATCATATTGTCAAAATATAATATGTTTGTGGGAAATGGCTATATAGCCAATGGGTTTTTCAAACTTAGTGTAATGACTGTAAAGCCTAAAAATTTGAATAAAGCTAGTACTTCTTCTGCTTACTTGCTTGAGTCTTCCAATTTGTGGCATGGTAGACTAGGACATGTTAATTATAATACTATGAGGAGATTAATTAACTTAAATCATATTCCCACATTTCAAATTGACAATAAATATAAGTGTGAAACTTGCGTTGAGGCAAAAATGACGAGGTTATCATATCACACTATTAAAAGGAATACCAAACCTTTGGATATGATCCATAGTGACATATGTGATTCTAAAATTTGCACCAACGAGAGGAGGTAATAAATATTAAATTACTTTTGTTGATAATAGCATGAAATATTGCTATGTCTATCTGCTAAAGGGCAAAGATGAAGCTTTAGAGAAATTTATACTCTATAAGGCTGAAGTTGAGAATCAATTTAATAAGAAAATTAAAGTAATAAGGAGTGACCGCGGTGGCGAATATGTAAATCCTTTTGCTGAATTTTGTGCTCAAAATGGGATTAGACATGAAGTCACTCCACTGTATTCACCATAGTCCAATGGTGTGGCTGAATGAAAAAATCAAACCCTCAAAGAAATGATGAATGCAATGGTGTTAAGTTATGGGTTACCTTAGAAATTGTGGGGGGAAGCTATTTTATCAGCAAATTACCTTATAAATAAGGTGCCATCGAAGAAAGAGGTGAAAACACCTTATGAGCTTTGGCATGGAAGACAGCCTTCTTACAATTATTTACGAATGTGGGGGTGTCTAGCCAAAGTAGTTGTACCTACTCCAAAGAAAGTAAAGATAGGTCCAAAAATAATTGATTGCATTTTTATTGGTTATGCACAAAATAGTAGTGCATATCGATTTCTTGTCTACAGATATGAGATTTCAGATATACATATAAATACAATAATGGAATTGAGAAATGCTTTGTTTTTCGAGCATAATTTCCATACAAATCTGATGAGGGACCGAGTTTGTCAAAATGAACATTTGAATATATCTATGAAGATAGTCTAAATAGTGATCATGGACAAGAGGATGAGGTTGAGCTTAGACGTAGTAAGAGAATAAGAACAAAAAAATCTTTTGGTCCATATTTTCTTACTACATGCTAGAAAGCGAACCTTAAAGCTTTTAGGAAGCTATAAACTCTCCTAAATGTCCTTTATGGAAAGAGGCAATCAAAAGTGAAATAGATTCCAGTTTGCAAAACCATACTTAGGAGTTAGTGGATCTACCTCCTGGTTGTAAACATTTGGGTTACAAGTGGATTATCAAGAGGAAGATGAGAGAAGATGGAACTATTGATAAATACAAGACAATGCTACATTTAATTTAAACAATAGGTTCTACAAGTTCTTAAATAACAAATGCTACATTCTAGATTATCTTGATAAAATATAAACATCTCCTATAGCTATCACAAGTAGATATATGTAATAAATTGTATTATGTCTTATGAGAGCTCTTTGCTTGTCTTCATGTTGCTTTTCAATAAAAATTTTGAGTATAACATTCACATTAGACTTCAACTCTCGACAATTTTAATTTAGTTCTCAGTTTAAGCTTATAGATTATATATCATCATCGCAAACAAAGTTTCCACAATACTCACCATCCTGTAAATTAGCCACATAATGAATAAGTCATTCAAATTTAAATTTATTGTAATACAGTTGGGCTTGTTGTAAACAAACCTTGATATTATAACATTTTTAATATTTTCTGTTTGGATTTTTTTCTGAACGAGATATCTTTGGCTTCATATAACCGCAACATACATATTTATGTTGGACATAACTATCATTTGTACTTGATGACAACATTGAACCTAAAAATAAAATTCAATATTAATCATTAAGCATATCTAACATAAATATTGCTTAGGTACAAATAGTAGAGGAAAAAGTGTTTGATATTAATTCATAGCAAACTCAGTTACAAATTCAAATAAAAATCCCAAAGAGAACCAAATATGTGAATACTTTGACAATACCAATCCAGAATCACAATTACTAATTTATAAAATCAATACCAAATATATAGATGATTATTGATTTATAAACATCAATACCAATCTAGCATCACATATTACTAATTTTACCAAATAAATTATCGATTCTTCGAATTTCTGCTGAAAACAAGACACCGCCTAAATTCCACCATTGAAACTACACAATGTCATATTAAAAAATATAAAAACAGGACCCTAATTTGATGGTGTATCAAATAAAAGAAAATGATAAGCTGTAGCACGGATTTACACAGGGTCTCAAGCTTAACCTTTAAACATACACAAAGCAACAACCCCCACCCCTAAATTATTGTTTAAACCAAATTGGGGAAAAAAAATCCTAATGTATAGAAAAGAATTTTAGTCATACCTTTTTTTTTTTTTCCATTTTACGATGGGAAGCGATGGAGCCGAGGAAGCTCAACTGATTTCTCCGTGTTTGAGCTATTTTGTTTCAAAGTCACCATTTTGTGGGGAAATAGGTGACCCAGAGTCAAGGAATATGCGAATTTCGGTGGCTATTGGCTTCTAACCAATGTTTCAAATTGGAATTGGATATTTCGTGTGAGATAGGGAAGCGACAGAGCCGAGGAAGCCCGACTGATTTCTCTGTGTTTGAGCTATCCTGGTGCAGATCCGCTATATTTGTAGGGAATGCGGTGACTTAGAGTCGAGGAAGACCCGAATTCGAGTGTGGCTACTGGCTTCACCGATGCTTCAAATTAGAATTGGATATATCATGTGAAATGCACTGTTTCTAATCCATATGTTAACAGAAAGTCAAAATTGAATTGTTTTTTTCCAAAACGCACAGTATTCTCCTAAACTCTAACATATGTTTAACATATGCATTTTTTGGCTCCAATACATCATCGAATTCGAGTGCCTTAGCACCCCTGATATTTTAGATAATTATCTATTAATATTATTATATTAGGTATTAAA
>QANX01002596.1:0-151064 GCA_003254975.1 Ochetophila trinervis | reverse complement strand
ATATATTAAAAAAATTAATGTCTTAAAATTGAAAATATTTAGATTAAGGCTCATGAAAATTTATTAAATAATTTAATTAGATAAAATTTTCATATCCACATCCCTTCACAATCATCATGAATATAAATTTCATCAGAGTCTTCATCACTATTAACATCAATGTCATCGTCCACACATGAAAGACGATCGGCAAACGGGTTCTGATCCATTGCAGTGTCTTCGTCGTGATCATCTTGTTCAACATCAACAAATACATCGTGTTATGGTGGAGATAACATTACTGACCAACGTGGATCAAGTTTATCCTCAACATAAAAAAACTTGATGCGCTTGTGAGGCTTTGATGAATTGATCTAATTTGTGACCTAACTTATTAAAGTTCACACATGTAAAACCTAAATCATTAGTTTTCACACCAGTACTGCTGTCAATCCAATCACACATGAAAATAGTGACTCGGAAATGAACATAATTGACATCCCAAATTTTTCTTACTTTACCATAGTAAGTCATATTCGCTAAAATAGGATTATTGTCCTTTGCTGTTGCATAATAATACAATGAGCTACTATATTGACTCCACTGTTTTGTGTGACACGTTTATTGTCCATTTTCACAGTGTTGAAACAAACATTTTCAATGACATAACCTTCATGCTTCGTTACCACCCATTGTGGACCCTTGGCAATCCACCTCAACGTTTCATCCACATTACAAGTCGGTTTACATCGGTCGGCGTCAACCTATCAACATCAAATATTGAAAGTAATTAGCATATTTAAGAGCAATAAATAAATTGTGTCCAATTTTAACATGCACCAAACAAGATATGATATAAAATTCTATACGTTATCACGCAACCAATACATAAATGTGCGGTTGTGTTCCTCTTGAATCCATTTTGCCCTCTTTCCTCTATTTTTTAATGCTTCCAAATGAAACCTAAAAATAGACAAAATAAAATAAAATATTAAAACAGTATTATGTGAGTACAATATGCAATAGATAGTGCAATATGACAATAAAACTCCATACCTCTTATATGGCTCCACCTTTGATGAATTCGAAAGAACGATCATATGGACTTGCTCCCAAAGCTTTTGATCAATTGTGTAGATCTTTCCACCTTTAATAGGGGCACCGACATCATCATTGTCATTCAGCCTTTGATATCTACCAATAGGGTTTTCAATTGCACCTAACCCTCTTTGGTACTCACCGCAAAACTCTATTTCTTTTTCAGCTATATAACTCTCAGCAATGCAACCTTCTGGACGATTTTTGTTGCGAACATAACTCTTCAATATCTTCATGTACCTCTCGAATGGGTACATCCATCTGAAATGCACTAGTCCACACAATCGAACTTCTCGTACAAGGTGCACAGTTAAATGAACCATTATATCGACAAAAGATGGTGGGAAGAACTTCTCCAGCATGCACAAAGTTCTCACAAGATCACTATGTATGGCATCAAGGGATGCTCTATCGATTGATTTTTTACATATTGAATTAAAGAAAAAAAAATCTAGCAATTGCAGCTCGCACCTTTGTAGGAAGCACCGGACCTATTGCAATAGGCAATAGTTGCTGCATCAAGGTGTGATTTTCATGGGACTTCATCCCTACTAGCTTTAAGTCATCAGGAACTTTTAGCATTGCCAAAGATCGACAAAATATATTTTTCTCTTTTTGGATAATGTATAACATGTAGGTGGCAAAAAAGTTTGTGCTCCATGTACCGACCAGGCCAATTCAAGCCGCAGGCCCATATCCACTAAATCCAGCCGTGCATTTATTCCATCTTTCGTCTTACCTGGAATATTAAGCAATGTACCTATTATGCTTTCACAAACATTTTTCTCAATATGCATCACATCCAATTTGTGTCGTATATGGAAATATTTCTAATACTGTAAGTCAAAAAATATTGACTTCTTTTTCCAACAGTGCTCAATGTCATCTCCGCATAAATTTTTACCTTTCCCTGTTTCGTCAAAAGAACAAGCATTAAGCTTTTCCAATATTTCCTCTCAAGTCAATGGTATCGGAGGCTTTTCAAATTCTCGAAACCCATTGAAAGCCCTTTTTTGCTTTCTGTATGGATGATTATGAGGTAGGAATCTTCTATGCCTAATAAAACTCATTTTTCTACCATTGTGCAAGCGAATAGAAAAATGTTCTCACTGCAAATTGGACATGCATGGTATCCCTTCGTTGCATGACCAGCTAAGTTTCCATAAACGAGAAAATCATTTATCATCCATAGCAACACTGCCTTTAAAGTGAATTCCTCTCGACAATAAGCATCAAAAACTTGAATGCCCTCGTCACACAACTTTTTAAAGTCTTCAATTAATGGCTCCAAGTATACATCGATATGGTTGCCAGGCTGTTTAGGTCCAAATATTAGAAGAGTCAACATCATGAATTTTAGCTTCATGCACAACCAAGGAGGAAGATTATACACAACAGTGATCACATGCCAAACACTATAGACACTACTCTGTAAACTGTGGAGGTTCATTCCATCGACTGCAATACCAAGTTTAAGATTTTTATCTTCTGCTGTGAAATCTGGCCAATAACGCTCAACCAATTTCCAAGCTAGAGAATTTGCTGGGTGCTACATTTTGTCTCTTATAGTCTTTCTCTCATTTGCATGCCATTGCAAATTCTTAGCAGTTGAAACACCGTGGAACATTCTTCTAAAACATGGAATCAGTGGAAAATACCATAAAACCTTAGATGTCATTTTTGTAATTGTGTTATCTTCTCTAATTTTTCATATGGATGACCCACATTTAGGACATAGCATTAGATCCGAAACTGTCTTCTAAACAAAATATAATTTTCGAGGCATGCGTGTATCTTCTCGTACTTCATTCCCAACGCATTTAGGGTCTTTCTAACATAGTAAATAGAAGTTGGCAAAACATTGTTGTGTGATAGCATCTCAGATAACAACTTCAGCAGTGCATCAAAACTCTTGTCAGAATGCCCATATCTATCCTTCAAGTTATATAATTTGACAACAGCCGATAACTTGGTAAATTTTGTGCATCCTGGAAACAAAGGTTTCTCTGCCTCTTCCAACAGACTTGCAAAATGATCAGGATTTTTGGGAATATCGGAATGCATATTACCAAAGACATCACGAGTCATTTCAATGTTGTTATATGCGACATCTTTTTCGCTATCACTGTTATCTTTATCAAACTCTAAATCTTGATTAACAAACTGTGAAGACGCCTCGCCACCAGCTGACTCATAGGATTCACCATGCCAAACCCATTGCTTGTAGTTGATTTCAAATTTGTTCCAATATATGTGACCTTTTATGTCCTTTATAAAATGCAATGTCATATTGCCACATTTCATGCAAGGACATCGAACAACATTACAATCACTTACATTTTTTGCCACGAACTCTAAAAATTCGTCCTCACCTTCGGCAAAATGAGTTGATCGTTTATCTGAATATATCCATGACTTATCCATTCCACAATATATTATTTGAGTAATTAATGCAATAATCTTAGTATTGCATCAACATATGAAACTAACCAAAAAATAAAATAATAATTAGAAAAAAAAAACATATATAAAAATATATACGTGCATGAATAATAAGGTTAATAAACTACAATACGATCGAATAAACTTATAGATATAAAAACTGCTTTATATATATATGTGTAAATTAATCTTACTTACAATGCGTAATGACTTGGTCGAGTTCGATTGTTTTCAGCTTCATATACAATGAATCTGCGAATAAAAAATGAGTGAGAAACTAAAAGTCCCTTAAGAACGTAAGACATAAATAAAATTTATTGCACATACAAAGAGGTGGATGGATACATTAAATGAGACATTCAATACAAGTTGGTAGAAAAATCCAATTTTAATTGAGTATTGGCGACTCTAAAGTCGCTAGATAATATATTTAGTGACGCTCGTGTCGCTAAAGTGAGTATTGGCGATGTTAGCATCACTAAATAATATATCTAGTGACGCTCGCGGGCTAACGTGAGTATTGGCGACGCTAGCATTGCTAAATAATATATATAGTGACGCTCGTGTCGCTAAAGTGATCATTGGCGACGTTAGCATTGCTAAATAATATATTTAGTGACACAAGTATATCCGCTATATAAGTTTTTTCTTGAATATTGGAGACCATCGCGTCGCTAAAGAATAAATTATTATTGTTTGTCCATATGTGTCCTGTACATAAATTAATGTTTCATAAATTAATATATTTTTTCATTGAATAACATGCATTAATTACATGATAAATATTATATATTATTTTTTTGCTTTTCATTGAATAAATTCATTAAGGCTTACTATCTATATATATATATTAATTTGCTAAAAGATAAGATATATCATCTAAGACCTAAACCAAAAAGAATTAATATTATATATCTAAATAAAGGGTGACCCAAAAATAATATTATATATATATAATCTACATAAAAAAAAAATCATTACTCTACACATGCATAGTTGGATTTTTATTCCTTTTTTCGAAGAATAATTCATTCTTTCCTTTTATTTTGAAAGAATATTAGTTGAATAATTTGGCATAACAGTGAATATACTTTCAAAATAGAGGGCAAGAAATATATATATATATATATATATATATGGAGAGAACATAATCATGAAGGATAGATTGTTAACGTGAAGATGTGCGTATTTATAGAAAGAAAATTGTAGGTGCAAATTAAATGTTAGTAGGTGCGAATTAATTACCAGACATGCGTCATGCAAATTAGGGACCAAAAAGTTGTTGGCGAAATATTTTCTTTGGCAACGTTGGTGTTGCTAAATTAGTGATATTTAGCGACATTAGCGTCATAGTATATGGTAAATTATGCCTTTAATAAAAGTGCGTACTTCAATGTAAGTTATAAATAAACTGTACCTACACTTAAGCGTACTTCAATTCAATGTAAGTTATAGATAAACTATACTTACAATATTTTATTATAAGCGTACTTCAATTCTATAAATAAATTGTACCAAAATTTATTCATTAAAAGTACTTCAATATGTTATAAATAAACTGATCAGTTAATTATTTATATATATAAATGATATTCGATGGTTAATTGCATCATATTAGTTAGTAATTTTCTCTTTTTTTGTTGAATAAATTAAGGTTTCTTACCTATATATATGTGCTAAAAGAATATACATGCATATATATACAAAAAATATCCGACGAAATACATATATAAAAGATGTTCATTTTATATTAATATTACATAACAAACAGTAGTAATTGGAAAATGACCAACCTAGTGAGCATATCAGGTTTACATAAATTCTTCATCGATCTCGGCAAATGAATAATAACTGAGTCTGCAGATTATGGTGAGCTTTGTCCAAGTTTTGATGGTTATTCTCTGCACATAGATTGGACATGCGTTCATTATAAGAACAATGAAACATTTTGATCTTGAGGTAGTGGAACTACCAGGCACATAGATCACCAATTTGTAGTGGGTCGAACACCTCAAAGAGAGTCAAGATCATAAATATTTCATCGTTTGCTTCTATTTTGAAAGTATATCCGCGGTGAGATAAACAAAAAATAATTTCTAACAAAATAAATTTTTTTTTTTTTGCATTATACATAACAAACAGTATATTAATCAGCATCTTGACGTATTGACTCGCTCCTCGTATCTGCTCCCACCAATGAAGCTCATGTTCAATCTTAGTTTGCCGAAGATTGATGTTTTTGCAATACAGTCTCGATCTCTAGCTAAAGACCAAAGAATGAAAGCTCTGATTTCTGGGTAGGTGAACTACTCGAGGTGTATGGATCGACGATTTGTAGTGCGTCGAACCCACAAAAGAGAGCAATAGTCAAGAATATTTAAACGTTTGCATCTATTTTGAAAGTATATCAGCTAAATCAAAGACAAGAAGATGTTAGAATATTTCTACATATTCGTGATTTTTTTTCCTTTTCGAATGAATGTTTCTTTTACAATAGATACTACTCTCTCAAATAGAAGTACGTATTTATAGATGGAAAATGATAGGTTTGAATTGATTATTTTTGGTATTGTCAATTAATGGTGGTTGGTGTGAATTAATATTTAGTGTAATACCAATTAAAATCGCGCATGTATATGCAATTAGCATCGCAAATTGTCTCAAATTGGCGGCCTTAGTGTCGCCAATTGTCTCAAATTTATTTTTTTCACCCTGACGTTTCGCGACAATGCTAAACATTTGTCTCGAAATTATTTTAAGTGTCGCTAATTAAGTTTCGAGTCTAATTAATTAGCAACATTTTAAGTTTGTGTCGTGAATAGTTTTAGCGCTTAAATTTTCGTGACATATGCAAAATATGAGTCGTGAAATAGATTTGGCTCGAAGATTTTTGGTGACACTCATAGAATACGTGTCGCGGAATGTATTTGCCGCGTAGATTTTGGCGACACTCCTCGAATGCATGTCGCAAAAAAGTAGAGCATTTAATGAGTTTACCAACAACTCCTTAATTTGAAACTTAACATAAATAAACAGATGGATACGAGTTGTCAGTATGACATACTTTGACCAGTGAATCACATATAGTATATAAATTACCTTCTTCTATTTCATGGAATTAAAGCTTGTTAAAAGATATAGAAACAACCAAATCTTTCACCAAATTTTGACATGAAAGAAATTGAAGAAGTGCAGCTCAACATCATGGGTAAGTAATTAGCAAGAAAAATGACTATCCCTATTGTTTTGTTTAATTTTTTATTTATTATCAATCAACAAAGTTTGCATACAAGAAAGTTGGAGGGACTAAATGTACACAGAATCTCTATTTGTCCACTAATTCATTTTGATTTTGACGTGAAAGTTTAGCAAACAATCTTTCGTGACTCAGTCAAACAATTTATGTTAGCTATTATCCAATGCTTAAAAAATTTTCTTTTCCATCTCTTGCATATATATTCTTATACATATGTATTTTTTTAACAGCTGAGGAGGTCATTGGAGCAAAATCCCAAGATTATTCCAATGTCTCTAACCAGGCATTGATTCCGCAACTCAGAAATTATAAGCGGTGGATTTGTGTGGCTATGTACACAATCTTTATCCTATCCGGTGAGTCGGTAGCAACAATTTTAGGTAGATTATACTATGAAAAAGGAGGAAAGAGCAAATGGATGGGCACATTTGTACAACTTGCTGGCTTTCCAATACTTCTACCTTACTATTGCATTGCAAAGAAGAAGAATCCCAATCCCAATCCCACCACCACAACTATTAACTCAAAACCATCAATCTTAGTCCTTGCATTGGTTTATATATTTTTTGGCCTTTTCGTAGCAGGAAATTGTTTTTTGCATTCTATTGGCCTCTCCCACCTTACTGTATCAACTTATTCCCTCATTTGTGCATCCCAATTGTCCTTTAGCGCTCTCTTCTCCTTCTTCCTCAACTCGCAGAAGTTCACTCCCTACATTGTCAATTCCTTGGCGCTTCTCACCGTCTCTTCTATTCTACTGGCGTTTCAAACCGACTCAGCTGGCAATTCCCAAGTGTTTTCCAAAAGAGAGTATGCTGTCGGATTCATATGCACTGTCACTGCATCTGCAGGTTATGGTCTGGGGCTTTCTCTGACACAGCTTGCCATGCAGAAAATCATAAAGAGTGAGACATTTTCGGTAGTCATGAACATAACCATCTACCAGTCACTGGTTGCAGCTTGTGCTGCCTTGGTGGGACTTTTTGTTAGCGGAGAGTGGAAGGGTTTAAAGAAAGAGATGAATGAATTTGAACTCGGAAAAATCTCCTACATAATGACCTTAGGATGGGCAGCTATATTATGGCAGATTTTCACCATTGGAGCAGAAGGCTTGGTTGCTGAGGTGTCTCCGCTGTTCTCCAATGTCATAAGCGTTCTGAGTTTGCCTCTTGTTCCAATTTTTTCAGTGATATTTCTCCATGACAGAATGGATAGGCTAAAGATAATGGCAATGGTATTGGCTATTTGGGGCTTCATTTCATATGTATATCACCATTACCTTGACTATTGTAAGTCCAAAGCTGAGAAGAGAAATGCGAATGGATAAATAAAAGCAATCCCAGAGGACAAAAATGAACAAACACATAGGCCTTTGGGCTTGTGGAATTTTTATTTATTTTTTCTTCCGAATCACAGTGCTGCTTTATGTTGATTGGGGTCATGATCAATGATCAAAATCATGTAGAACTTTCACTAATTGATATGGAGAGTGAGAGTTATAGTAGTGTGTGTGTGTATCAACCTCCTCTCTGTTTTTTTCTTTCTTCTTTGGGAATAATAAGGACACAAAAAGTCTAATGTTTCAAATGTTGTGCTACGCTTTCTATTGGAATAACACCTTAACTTTCTGGACACTGATAATAAACACTTGGAAACACACATACACAAAACCATTAATGATAAACTTTCACAAACTACAAACCAAGAAGAATATGCTCTGAAGAGTTTAAAAGGGGAAGATGCATCTGCAAAATCATAAAGTAAAATCCTAGGAAGTGGCTCCATAATTTTTCCTCCCCAAACACGGAATCTTATCTTTAGCATAATCAATTAAAAAGAGAAGATTTTTAGATTAATCAAATATAAGTCAAGAAAAAATTTAAAATAAAGATTTATTCATTATATTAAAATAAAAATTGTTTCTAAAAATATATTATTAGTGAAAAATATAAAATTTTCGTCATTGCTAATATATTTTTAGTGTGGCAAAATACTGCAAGAAAAAAATCCTATGCGCGACATTCGAAGCAATTGTTATAAGGTCTTTATACGACAATATGAAATTGTCATATCATTCATCTTTGTAAAAAATTTGACTCAAATACAACGGTAAAAAAGGCGTTGCATATGCTGGACATGTGACATCAGAGCTTCGTGGCAAAGAAGTAACTGCTACGGCTAATGAGCTTCTCATTTGGAACGCACAAAGAATATCGCATTTGGTATATCAAAATAATAATAAAAAAATAAAATGCAAAATAGCAACATTCTATTAATATTTTAGAACAATGAAGTAAAAAAAATACTAAAATAAATTCAAATATAATATAATCACATGGAAACATTCAAAAAAAAAAAAAAATATATATATATATATATATTCCATAGGCATCAAAAAACTCAAAACACATATCCATATATATTAGGCTTTGGTCAAATAAGACGTACTATGTATTAGGCTTTGGTCAAATAAGACGTATTATGTACGTCATATTAGGCTTTAATAAAATAAAATGCACTATGTGCTTCATATTATGCCAAATAAGATGAACAATGGTGCATCGTACTAGATCAAATTAGATGCACATATTAGGCTTTGGTCAAATGAGATGCACTATGTGCATCGTATTAGGCCTTCACGTGACTAATATAATATGATGTACAATGTGTGTCATATCAGAAGGTCATATACAATGGTCATCGAATCAGATTGCCAGATATGACGTTCATGTTCGTCGTATTTTCTATATTTTTACGACGATTAAAAAGCAATGTATTAACATGACATGTATTGCCACGTCAACAATCGATTGTGACACATCGCTTTACCATGTCATTCAGGATGTTAACTTTGACGATTGTTTAGTGAACATCGTATTTGGACAAAAAAATTTACGTTGTGCATTTTTTCAATAGTCATTTTTAGTGAAACGAACGTTGTATAAATTTTTTGAAACTTATTCACTCGTATTTGATATTTTTATGCGACGCTAATCGAATAATAAACAATATTTAGTCTACAAAATATCATCGTACATAACTTATTTTTCTGTAGTGATATTTTCATATTTGTTTTAAAAAATATTTTTGTAGTGACAATTTTTATTTTAAAACAATAAATTATTGTAGTGTAAAAATACAGTACAAGTTAAAAAAGTTTGCACCTTCTAAACTAGAAATATATTTTTAATAGTTTTACAACTAGACCAAGCCTACAAATATAACAAAATTAATACTTAAATAAAACAAATAATAAGATTTTGAATAACTTTTTTAATCAACGTTAAATATGTGTATACACTACTACAAAAAGAGATCATATATGACGTCTTTGAATTTTATACAAACGTCGGTTTTTGGAGTAACCGACGTTAATACATTAAAACGACGGTTATTAACTCTTGGAAGCAATAATAAAGACGGTCCTTCACATAAAAAAAACATAAACGACGGTTCAAGAAGAACAATCGTTGTTGTTGTACGTTGTAAATGACGGTTATACACTAAAACCGTCGTTTATAATGCCCGAAGACACGTGGATGCCACGTGCCTTGGTTGTAGGCTATATACGACGGTTCCCATGGGGATCGTCGTTTTTAATCTATGTTATAATTGATGGTTTTCCACAGAAACCGTCATCTATAATGTCCAAAGACACGTGGATGCCACGTGTCTTGATTATAGGCTATATACGACGGTTCCAAAGGGTTCCATAGACAAAACCGTCATATTTACTCATAACAGCAACGTTTGGAGTAAAAACGACGATTCCATTGCAAAATCGTTGTGTTATCTGGTTAAAAAAAATGATGGGCCTGGCTCTGGACCCATCATTTTTATCAAAATGACACCGTTTTGTAGCTGTGTTATTTGGGTAAAAATGACGGACCTAGCTCTTGTCCGTTGTTTTTAACTCCGTGTTTTGTTCTTTACTTGCCTCTTTCTCTCTCATTTTCCTTCACTTCTCTAGAAATCCTAAAGCACCTAAGTCGCCGTTGTTTGCTCATCTTCTCCATTGTGGTCGGATTACTCTTCATTTCATAGAATATTTATGATTTATAACCCAAAAACTTTAAGGTTAGTATTTGACAATCTATTTAAATTATTTTTAACAAATTGTGAATGTATTATTCCGTGAAAATGTTTGAATCCATGCATTGAAAAGTTTGAATATTGAATATATTGTGTTCGTCTGTTTTTTAATTTGTATATGACAGGCCTAACTCGTGCATTAGAAAGTTCGAATATTGAATATAATGCATTATTTTGTTTGAATATTGAATGTATTTTGTTAAGTTGGTTGTTAATTTGTATATAATCGAAAATTGTATAAACTATCTGGTGATATATATTAAACCCGATGATATGTACTAAACTCGATGATATGTATGAACTACCCGTGCATATATTGTGCACATTTTGTGTGAAAAATTTTATATGAGAGTTTTGGTTTAATTAGTAGTTTTGTATAAGAGTTTTGTAATTAGAATATATTTAATTTATAATATAATTTTGTATAAATTGATTTAAAAATTGCTGAAAAAAGATAAAAAATAAAAATAAACGACGAGCCTATGTGGGAACCGGCGTTTATAAATTGATTTATAAACGACGATTCCTAGTTAAAAACATCTCATTTGATGTATTATATACGTCGGTTCTTAGTTGTGGCCCGTCGTTTATAGTTGCGCCCCGTGGCATTTACGTGGTTTCAGCAATGTTAAAAACGACGATTAAAACCGTTGTATTTATTTGTAACTATATATGACGCTTCTTTTCACAACAGTTTAAATCTGTCGTTTTAAACATTTAAAACGTCGATTTTTATCTGACATTTTTTACTTTCTATTAGTAGTGATGTATTCTTTATAGTTACCATATGGGTCTTAATATTTGAATATTCTTTTATAGTTATACATATATATATATATATATTTCTATCAGCTATCATATATATATATTCAAAATCAAAAAAACAAAAAAGAAGGAAAGTGAAAAACCACCAAAAAAAAAAAAAATCAGGAGATAGGCACTTAGACACACCCGCTCCAATCACTAATTAAATGCTGTGCGGATTTCTCAGCACAGTGAATGCATCTCGGCTTGCGCACCAAACATGAATTTCACTAATTTAATGCTGTGCGGATTTCTATTAGATGCTGCCAAACAGTTCTGAAGTGCCAAAATTATCAATTAAAATTTATTGCATGCGCACTTGAATATTCATATTCCCCCAAACGAGGGGCAAATGTTAGAGTGAAACCCTTAAAAAAGGGTTGAATGGAAAAGATCTGTGCTATTGAGAGATACATGGTATGGACAAAAAGAAATAAAAAGATGAAACCGGTTGCCGGTTTCAAAAAAAGAAAAAAAAAGGCAGGAAGAAATAACATTTTTGGAAAAAAATGAAATATGATTTCACAAATCTTGAGGCAAGACTTTTCCATTTTTATGAGAAATCAATGGATGAAAACGTGTCATATAGCTAAAAAATTGACTTTAATTGAAAAATAAAATACCCCCGCATCCGGACTCGGGGTCCCCGAACTAAATGACACGGGATAGTAATGAAAATATACATTAAAATTTTATTTAAAAAATAAATAAATGTATAACGTTACTTCATAATGGATTAAAGGTACTAGTAAATAGATAAATATGATCAATTTTGGCTAATATTACTCATCAAAGGGCAATATCACTTCTCTACGGACAATAATACTCCACTGTGGTATTCTATTATCTATTTATGGTCAAATGTGACATATTATGGAGGAAGTGAAAAATAAAGTCAACATTATTTCATAATGGATTAAAGTTACTGTAAAATGGATAAATATGATCAAATATGACCAATAGTACTCAATAAAGGACGATGTCACTTCTATAGGGATAATAGTAATGCACTGTGGTATTCAATTATCTCATTATGGTCTAATGTGATATATTATGGACAATGAAAAAAATAAAAGTCAACATTACTTTGATATGAATAATAATACTTTATTTTGGTAATATATACTATGTTATAGTTATATGTTTACCTTATTATGGTTCAATTTGCAATAGTACTCCATTATGGTCTGACATGACTTTATGAGGACTATTGTTTTCCATAATGACCAATTATACTCGATAAGGAAAATAGTACTCCTATATGGATGATATTACTGTATTATGGATAGTTTAGTACTTCATTATATTCGATAATACTCAAAGTGGTAAAATATTACGCTGACATTGATAAATAATACTCTGTTATAATCCAATGTGATTCTTGATAGTTCACAATACTTCAAAATAGACGTAATGGACTATGGTACTTCGTTATGAATCATAATACTTATTATGATTTGATGATACTTCATTTTAGTATCATTGTACTCACATATTCTTCCACTGTATCACAATATTTAAATACAAAAAATGTAGAATAAATTTTATATGGTTGGTGGTAACTAGGAATATTTTTTAAGGGACTAACTTTGTCATAGATAAATGCTAGAATCAATATTATCTATATTGCTCATTAAGGACGATTTTATATTTGTTGGTTTTGGTTTTATTTGTTCTCAATGTTCGTAAAATAAATTGAAGAGAATGTTGACTTTTTTGTTGCAAATTGCATAATTAATTGTAGCATTACATTTTTCGCTACATACTTATAATATATTTGATTTACTATATTTGAAGTTCAAAGGTAATATTTGATTTTTGGATACATAATTCGTAGTCATTTGGGACACAATTACATTGACTTTGAAGTTCTACCATTTATGTGGTAAAGGAAAATTGATTTTTTGGTACATAATTATAAACTCGATATGTATATATTATGTACAAATAGGTAGCACTATTTAAAACTAACTAAATATTACAATTAAACATACAACCATTTTATATTACAATATACAACAATATTAAAATGTTGCATACTTGTCATACATTACATCTTGAAGTTTCAGTGGAACAACCCTACTGCATATTTTTTTCTTATGGCAGTAATACTTTTTTCCACAATATTGACTGGTACTCCACAGGACTTGTTTTCAATCCATCTCAAAGCGAACATCTCGCAATCCCCACTACATGAAAACCACATATTTATTATGTCACAAACAAGTTTAACAAACATACGCGAGATACAGACCATGAAGACTTGTACAGTACGATTTTAAATAACAACCCGCATTCAACGTACCTCACTAATTGCTGGGAAAATGTGTCATCCATCCTTCTAATCGTATACGGCTCTAAATTTCCTATGATTTCCAATCGGTGTTTGTAAATTTAAAAAACTTACAATATTTTTTGTATCAAACGGCATATGCATGTGGCATTTTCCTCATGGAAATGAGATGTTGTACTGTTCACAGATGGATCATACATGTCTACATGCTTCTTAGTTATGTCGACGTGTGCAACGAGCCAGTGTTTGTTGCCATTGTTAACCGGCATTAGCAACCACAATTTTGGTTTTCATTTTAGTTAAAACAATGTGCATGCCACAGGGATAGCTACGAGTTTCCGACGGTATCAATTGATAAAATACAAAAACATTCTTACATAGTCACATGTCCACCACGGTCGACCGTATATAGGATATTCACCCTTTAATGCTTGACAAAATATGTTGGCAACCTTAATCTCCAACAGCAAATCAATTTTATCTTTGTAGTGTATAAACATAGCTTACTGCAAATAGAGGTGAAAATATGATTAGTAGGACTATACGATGATTTTTTTACACTAATTTCATAAGACACATGGACAGTACACAACTCACCCACAAAATGCAATCCAAAATTGTACAATGCTCTTAAAATGCCTCTCGAGCCATATACATCCTCTTTCTGATGTGGAATAGGCATGCGTCAATGTGCTGCATGTCCACAGTTACGTAAAAAACGTTACGAATTTAAATTAACCACTTTTATCAATTTTGTTAAATATAATGGATTAACAATGGCAGAAAACTCATGTGAGGTTGAAGTGAACCTTCAGGCCATAAAATTCCATCAAAGAACGTCTGTGGGACATTACTATATTCTATATCAGCTATTGTCATCGACTTGCTTGTCAAGTACCAATCATGGAAGGCAACGAGCTCCTCATTTGTAGGTTTGGACACCGGGTTCCATTTTTTAGTTGCTTTTCGATGTGCCCCTGGATCCACCCATGGACTTTTTGTAACTTCAAGTGGTTTGTATTCGCATCCTGCTCGACTTACGGGCCCCATAAACTGCCCTAAGTCCTCAACATCATGGGTTGCCCAAATCTGATATGGCATGCATTCTTCTTATGCATATCAATTGCACTGTTATCAGTTAACATTGTCCAATCGCGATCATCGTCAATATATAGATGCAAATCAATACCAATTGGCGTAGTGACTGTGGTCGGCCTCGACATGTCACGATCCTGGATCGTATGACCCCCTTTCAGTTGTAACACCGAAAAAGGTTGATTGACGGACAACAAAGACTCAAATTGCCCCGACCAATCATCATTGATCGCAGCAAGTAAACCTCGAGGCACCACATTGAAGTTTGGAGGATGTTGAGATTGATCCACACGCTGTGATGTATCATGAGCCGGTGGTGGTGTAGGATCACGAGGCAATAACGTCTCATGTGGCATCGACTGGGACACACATGGAGTGTTTAAGATAAACAACTTATATGTTAATACTCGAAGCGTAAACAATTTTAGGTAAACATTTTTAGGGAAAAGTACCTGACCGCTTAGTTTTTCAAGTATAGCATTAAGCTTGCTATTTATGTCATTCATCTGACCCTGCATTGCCTCAATGCGGCGACTGAATACATCTTGATGCCGTTCAATAGCTGATTGGTGGCGGCCAATGCTGTCAACATTTTGATCCACCCTGTCAAGTCGTGCAAGGATTGTTTCCATCTGCCACATGACCCTGGCAAAATGTAAATATGTCAACTCACCCATCAGCTACAATCAATCACCAATACAATTTATTTTGTGTTTAGGGTTTGCCAAGACTTACCATGTTGTCACTGCAGTCGTCGGTTGATGGGCGTAGTTTGACACTGGCTGCATGCACGGATGGTGCTGCTGCATTTTCTTGTGTTGTCTCCTCAAGTTCTTCCACAATTGGTGGAAATCGGCATCTACGTTTGCGATGAACGTTAGCAAATTCGGTCATATATGCCTGGTTCATTTCATCCTCCCTTGGACACAATGTCCAATGCACTTCAAGCTGCACCAAATATTAATACTAACATGGTTAATGGATGTGGATTTTATGAACACTATATGGGCATTCAAATGTTTTGTGTTAAATAAACTTTACATTTTTCTTATCAAATATTGCGTATTTAAGGCCTTCGTAAGTCGGGTGGCTGGTTGCCTTCCACCCCAAAAGACGAAGAACTGCTTGGGAAATCCTACATGCAATACCATCATCCTCTAGCTTGGGGATACTCTTATAAGCCCACACCTACAACATTAGCCAAAATTTCCAATAAATATATACAGCAACATTACATATAGTGGTAAGTATAAACCGGATCCAATTTATATATAATATATATATTTATGTATATTATATATACGGGTGTACTGAAACACACTATGTCGTAGTCTTTCACATGAAATGCTAGAAGGAATCCTTTTACGTCGTGGCTGCCAGATGCATTTCGCACTTCGCCTGATGGTGGCCGAGTGAAGAACCCATGCAGTGCTTTAACAGTCTCGTTGTACAGAAATGTCCCCCATGGATAGCTATTGAATTTATCTAAATCTTCGACAAGTATAGTAAATTTGTACAGAATTAATGTTTTACGCGGCACACCTACAAGTCCTCAGTTCAGTAAATATAGTAGCACCATCTTCACAGTATCCATAGTTTCCGTACCAAACTGTGCAGTCTCAAAACATTTTTGCAACCGCTCAATCTTGATGGACCTCGAGTTGTCTAAGTACTTCTCTCGTATTGTGCGTGATGCGATGGTCCTTATGTCATCATTGTGGTCCACAATGTCGTCGTTGCACCGTAACCTCGTGACTAGGGCAAAATCTCTCTCTGCGAACCTCATACCCGTTCAACAAATATTGAACTCCAGTACCTCCATGTCATCTGACTCCACCTTTTTCAGTCCTAAGTGGTGTATTAATTGACCTTGGTGCACGATCTTCTACATATCAATGAAGTGGCCGTAACAAGTTTTGGCGAACTCTTGCAGCTGCACAACTGTATGCTTGCTCTTTATCTTTTCAATAGCCTAGAACGTCTGTGCATATGATGACAAATTTTGTGCCCAGACCTCGCCATCCTTAAAAATACGCCTTTGAACACATGTGTTATCCTGTAAACACAACAACGTTTAATGGCAAACATACATAAATACGCAGCCTCAATGTCAACATATTTAAATCTTAAACAATATGTATGCACTTCAAAGATAATTTATGGCACGACAGAAATGAGAAACAAAATCCGTAGGCCTCCCAAATGACTCATTTCCAATTTACTCCGTTGTATATTTCAAGGTACCCCATGTGTATTGCGGGGTACATAAGTAACAATATACTGAGAAAATAAGCCCGATGTGACCCCAGGGCCCTCGCATATAGTTAAGGGAGTAATGGCAGAGATCCCAACTCGACATCCCAACATACCCTGTGTTATATACCGTGTTACCCCGTGTTACACACGGGAAAATTAGGTCATTCCATTATTCTAGATGTCACCCTGCGTTACTTATACGGGACAAATTGCAGAGACCCCAAATGACGCACCTCATTTTTCCTGTGTTACACACTCGGTCGGCTCTTGTACAACACGGGGAAATTAGGTCATTATATGGTTTTTGATGTTACCCCGTTGTACGAATGGAGTCCTCGCATTATGTTAATGGGTTAATATGCAGAGACCCAAAAAGACGCACCCCAACTTACCCCTTATTCTATACCGGGTCTTCCCGTGTTTCACACGGGAAAAAACACACCTTGTATAGTTATTTATATGTTAACCTGGGAAAACCTCGGGGTACCTGCGAATAGCTGACGGGATAACAGGTAGAGACCCCGACGACTCCATCCCAACAACCCCGTCTGAAAGGCGGGGGTGACCAGTGTTATGCAAGGACCAAGGCCAGGACAATCCCAACACATTTTATTTATTTTCAACAGGTTTTCTCACCAACCAAACAAAATTTACCCGAAATTAAGCAAATCGTATTTTTAAAGAAAATGTCCACTTGTAAATTGATGTTACCTGGTCCATAGTTGAGCTCCCAGGTCGCCTCGAGCCGTCCTTGTTGGGGTCTACGCTACCATCGATGGTTGGTCTTCGGGTTGACGTTTCAGCTTCTCCAACCGTCTTGCCGGAGGCGCTTGTTCTTTGTCGCTGTTGCGGCGGTTGCTTCGCCTTGACTTTGCCAGCTGTTTGCTTCACCCTCCCCATTGTTCTCCTCAATAACAATCCCAAATCCATTGTTGTTCAAATTTCGGAGTCCAAACAGTTCCACTACAAAATTTTCATTAAGGAGATGAAGGAAACCTAGATTTATTGGTTCTTGTCGTAGGCGGTTGGAAGATAAACCAGCCGTCAAATGTCGTTGCCCTTCCTGTTCCCCCCCAAAATGCACCAGAAGCCTTAATTTTTTTCCTACCCCGTGTTCGTGTAAGAGGGCCCCATTCGTAGCATCCCAATTTAAGTGGGGTTGTAATTGCCCCATTAAATTGGTCAGTGTCCCCGCGTATATATACGGGACAAATGACAGAGAAAAATATAGTGATAAAGATTTAAACCCCGTTTCGTACACCGGGGTAGCCTGTACGTTACACGGGTGAATTTGCACTCCTCCACTGAGCAGTACCCTCACTTACACTTAGGGTGCCCCATGTATATATACAGGACAAATGATAGAGAAAAATATAGTGATAAAGATTTAAACCCCGTTTCATACACTGGGATAGCCCGTACGTTACACGGGTGAATTTGCACGCCTTCACTGAGCAGTACCCCCCCTTCCACTTAGGGTGCCCCACATATGTATATGGGACAAGTGACTGAGAAAAATATAGAGTTAACCCCCTTTTTACCACGGGATATCTTGTACATTGCACGGGTTGATAGTTTGTAATAAGTTTGAAGTTAAAAATCCCTTTCAATCGATTTCAATAGGTACCCCGGATATGAGACAGGGAGCCCGCTTCTGGATACGGGGTGTCGCTGATACATGTACCTCATGTGCCATAAATGAAGAATAACATTTGATTACTAGAGCATGTTAATGTTCAATTGTAGTGAACCATGTGAGAAATGCTCACTATAAAATTTTGTAATAAATGTGAGAGCAACTTAAGGTTTGGTGCATTACCAACAACAGTCATTAATGCATTACCAACATTCCCCTCTTTCCTCTGTATGGTTATCTTCAGGTATATTCTTTGTAATGGTCCCTCCATCAGAGTACGAATTACAAACCATCTAAAGAATAAATTGATTAAGAAGACTTATCAACTTCAGTGGATCCACATAGCTAATGCTTACAAAGCACAAGTGAGGTATTTATAATATAGTATATTTATTTGTTACACTTAGGGTGCTAAGAAATACGTATGAACCATTATGAACTAATTATTCATAGTATTTATTTTAAAACTATCCTTATTCTGGTCAAAGTATTCTAAAACAGTGGTGTATTAGTTTGCTTAATAGTGCAATTACAAATCAAAATTTCATGCTATTAGTTTTCTAAACCCTAATTTAGACATTGTTTAATTGTTATTGCAGATATAAATATTGAGTTATTTTAATTTTAAATAGTTAAACTTCAGTTATCTTGCACATTAATTTTTTCATTTAAAATAATGAAAGTTAAGTCTATTATAATCAACTACATGTATAGGTTAGACACTGAATATTTCATCATCGGGTGGATAGTTTAGATAACACAACGGTATCTACATAAATGGATTGCAATTATGAAGTCACAAATAGCGCAACTAAAGGCATCGTCGGTGGGTTAGATGGTGATGAAATGCAGATAGGTTCAGTTAGTTTGAACACCTCAAATGTTCAAATGGAATTCAAAGATGGAAAGAAATATGGTTCATTGTCTACTGAAGACATGATCGGTGAAGAATTTGAGTCAATTGAATCTGCAAATGAGTTTTATTCAACATATGCCAAATTAATTGGATTCAGGGTGCGCAAGCATCATGTCAAAAATGATTGTAACGGGGAAATTCATAAACGAATATGGGTTTGTGATAAGGAAGGATATAGAAGCCCCGTGTGGAATGGAATGAAAGATAGGAAGAGGGAACCGAGGGCACTAACTAGAGTAGGGTGTCCAGCTTTATTTGGTGTGATTAAAAATAGGTCAAAATGCAACTAGATAGTTACCAAATTTGTACATGGCCATTCTCATTAGTTGCTACATGAGAACCAAATACAATGTATTCGATCCAACCGATCAGTTGAAGATCCTTATCTTACAGAAGCCAGACACATAAACGATGTTGGCATTGGAACATTAAAAATGATGGACTACATGGTGGACAGAGCTAGTGGATATGATCATGTGGGGTTCAATTTGAAAGATTTGCGCAATCAATTTACAGCTGACCGAAACGACGGTATACACGAAACAGATGCAGAAAGTTTGATTGCCCACTTTCGCATTAAGAAGGTGATAGATCCGAATCTATTTTTGACTATACAGTTGAGTAAAAAAATAGATTGTCAAACATTTTTTGGGCAGACTCAATATCTCAGTTCGATTACCTTTGTTTTGGGGATGTGATGGCATTCGATGCTACTTACAAAACTAACGCGTATTGGAAGCCATTAGTGATAATACTGGGTGTAAACCATCATAGCAGGACATACATATTTGGAATGGCGCTGATAGTCAATGAATCGGTGGAAACGTATACATGGGTACTGAACAAAATTCTCCAAGCTATGTATAATAAGCATCCGATTTTAGTGGTGACTGATGGAGATAAGGCGATGAAAAAAGTAATTTAAGACATTTTTCCGCACTCAAACCACCGGCTATGCACATGGCACATAGAGAGAAATGCTCAACCAAATTTACATGATCCAGATAAGGTACGGGCAATCACTGATTGCATGATGAGTGAGTACAGTGTGGAAGAGTTCCAAACTCGATGGTCTCAAATGGTGGACAAATTTTCCTTGCACAAGAATGAATGGATTAAAAAGATGCATAAGACATGTGGACTATGGGTTGAAGCATTCATGAAGGGAAAATTTTTTGTTGGCTTGCGTAGCACTCAGAGATGTGAGAGCATGAATTTCTGTATGAACAACTACATGAAAGGCAGATTGAAATTGTATGAGTTCATAATGCAGGTAGATCGGGCAATATCACAAGTGCAGAACAAGGAGGTGCATGACGATGTTAAGAGTAAATATACGATTCCAGTGCCTATTACACACCTCAAACATTATGAAAAACATGCAGGAGAAGTATACACAAGGAAAGTTTATAAGAAAGTGCAGCTCCAACTACAGAATGAGACATTGTTGATAAAGAACGATTGCATCGAATACAAAAACAAGAGAATGTACAGCTTGACTAAGTTTAGAGAACCTCAGTCCAAATGGAGTGTCACTTACTATGTTAACACTAACCATATACAATGTTCATGCAACATCTTTGACAGTGTTTACATTGCATGTAGTCATTCACTGTACATCATGAAGCAAAAGCATGTTGCTAAAATTCCTGAATCGTTGATTATACATCGGTGGAGAAATGACGCAAAGATAGAGGGAACGAAACAACAGTGCAGTGTTGGTGAATTATCAAATGAAGCAGCAACATCACTTCGGTATGCCTCCTTAAGTGTAATTACGAACTAGATTTGTTTGTTTAGATAAAAAATGGAAGAAGGATACGAAGTGACAAAAAGAGAAATGTTTAATTTGGAAGCTCGATTGGAAGAAGTTACGAGGGTCTTTGATGAAACTGAAATGACAATTGGAGATAGGTAAGGAAAATGCAATGTTTTAAGAGATCCAATTGTAGTGAAGACCAAAGGTGGAGCAACTGCTGGGACGAAGGAGGCAAAAGAACGACAATGCAGTCAGTGCAAACTGGTTGGTCACATGAAGCGGATTTGTTTAAAAAAAACACCGGATGACAATGGTGGAGACATAAACGCATCAAATAGTGTTGCATTAAATGATAATGCATCCGAGATTGGTTGGGATTTGTCAAGGACGGTGGACTTCATTGAACACGAATTGATGCACACTGGCAGGTGGGAGACAATATATAATGAACATTCTTTTGAAGGAGCATTTCAAACTAACCCAAGTATAGACAACACAGCACATGACGATTCATTGAGATGATGGTGGCGGGCTTAGGGTTATTCGTAAGTTTGAAATTTGGAATGACATAAAGACAATGTATGAATCCAAGTACCCAAATATTTAGCATGTACAACAAGTTTTACTTGACATTGAATCGAATGATTTAAGAATTTGACAGTAATACTAAATTGATAACAAAATAGGCAACTGTACAACTTTGGTAGTGCTTCACAGCATCCATTGTATCTGTTGTGGAAAACTTAACCTGCGTATACATGTATGCGGGACAAATGGACTGTAACATAGTTAACTATAAATAATATAAAATAGAAGATACTATCTAGTATTTACCCTAAACTGGTACGGATTTACAGTAAAGGTCAAAACACCATTGGAAGTTATCTAAACCCTAAATCAATTGCATTCTAATCCTGTGTATTCACACCAAAATAATAAAAATAGAAGATAGACCCAAGTTATATATTTTCCTCTGGCCTGCTTTTGCCCGTTGTGCCTTTCAGGATGGAAGATGAGTTATTTTTGCATGCTTGCGGGATGATTTGGCAGCAACCACCAAATGCTCCTCGTCATATGCAATTGCTTTTTAATACAGTCAAGCCGCTTTGGTATTATGACCATTCTCGATTAGGTCCAAGGCAGTAAAAGCTCTATTTGGGAGTCAAACTGCAAAAGTCATGATAGTATGTCACAGCTCACCCTATATGGTTATATGTATAGGACCAAAAAAAAAAATTCAAGCATTGGAATTGCAAAGAATGTATTTGAAATATAGACATTGAATTCATGGGGCTATCGCTTACTTGGCATTGTTCTGTCTGCTGCATGTACTTGATGACATACAGCCCACAGTCATGGCCATTTGGTTGGTCTCCCCGATTTTTTGGGTAATGCAGGTAAGAGAAGCGAAGAAGTTATTTTTATTGAAAAGTTGTTGGACTTCATCAGCAAAGAGAAAATCAAACGATCGCATGTGCAACACATTAGTGTTACGTTAGGCGATATCATAAATCCACTAAATTTATTAAATTTCAACAATTTACTAAGGATAATACAATCAACTTACAATGGAGTGTGCCAATTCTTCCCGGACGATGGTTCTCTTTGGGCTTGGGAGGGGATCCCAGATCTCACAAACTTTTCCAAGCACACATACAACCACTAGATACCAGTGACCCTGTGGATCATGCAGAGGAATGAATATCTGTAAAATATTGCCACCGAGTTCAACCATTATACATAATTATCTTGCACACTAACATTCAATACCAATGATTGTAATGAAGAATAATATGGTAGAAGGATTACTCACATTTTCACAGCAATTAAGCTTCCCCATGTACATATGCCTGAATTTTCCCTTTTTGTTAAATGTGGCCATGTTCTTATCATTCATTAACACTTGTTACTAGCCGATGCAAAACAAACACACGTACATTCAAAGGGTTTATATCAATGATCTGACCCTAAACAAATTCATTAAATGATATATATATTTCAAGTACGTACCTAGAAGTAAGTTGGCAAAAACCATTTTCTAGCTTTGTCTACATACGATATGCGTTGCTGGTGCATTAGCATGTCTGCTGCTAATGATATGACCTGCACAATCAACCAAACATTGGTAAGACACTTATGGTACGTGAACAGTTGATGAAACTAACTCGGAACCAATCGATAACTCACATTGCCATTCAGCCACGTCAAAGGACGTAAGGACATAATTGCATGGAGAGTATAGAAATTCTGTGCGGTTTGCACCAGCATTTCCCTAACAAAACACCCAAAATTTTTCAACGTTTTGATAACAATTATTTTAGAAAACACAATGCACACATAAATAATTACCTCGATTGAAGGATAGAGAATGTATGTACTTTGCATCAATGGTAGAGTCAAAAATGTAGTCCAACAACTTCACATTGGTTGGTGGGATAGTCTTTTGGACACGAAATGGACCCGCGCTGATAAAATCGGAAGAGTGAAGGAGAATTTTTTGAACTTCACTTCTTTTAACAGCGTCATCCTTCACTAGCATGCGACTACCACATGTTGCAGCCCGTGTACGCATAAGACGCTGTGTTGGCTCATTGGAAGAGCCAATCTTACCATGAAAACATATAATGCCGAAGTTAGAGTCTCATTACATTGAATGAAGCTTATGCAGCAGAACTGAGAATCAAAGCAATAAATAACAAATGTCAAATTTCCTTACAACATTGGGTTGTAGCTGTTTCACCAATGTATCCAAATGCTTGCAGAACTGTGAGGTATCAAAGGAGGACGAATCATTGTCCACATTTTTCTTCTGTGCAATGTCTTCCTCGGTGGAAACCACTACGAGTGAGGACTCCTTCTTTCCCATCTCACACTGGTCGGCTGGCACTGGTTCTTCATCCTTACTCTTCCGTTTACCAATCCTGACCTTGTCATATTTGGTATCCGGATTGTAGGCATTCGTAGTCAGCTTTTCAATTGCTTCCCTCAACTGTGTCATAGTCTCTGAAATGGTTGCAAGGTGATTTTTGACATCCGCCTTGAATGTCCTATAGTTATCATCCAAAGCTGTCAATTTTCCATTCAAAACAGCAACGTCTTTCTTGCGTTGATCCACCAGCCATTGAAATTGGATAGAATTGATCCACCAGCCACAACACCAGCTGCTTCTTTATCCCACACATTTTCCTACACCTATTCTATAATTCATTTATTGCCTTTTTTTTAGCTTTACTGAAAACTTCTGCAACGCTCCATACTTTTTCTAGAGTACATCTACAAACAAAACTTGTTTTCCTCTCAGCTCGAACCCCTTCGTATTTTGCTTTCTCTTCGAGATCAAGGTCTTTCCATTCCTCAGCTAATTCTTTCATAACCTAAACATAGAAAAAACTTAGCATTATATTTTTTTCTCTCATGTCACTACTACTCATAGACAATAAATTATTCTACTTACATCTACATTAACTTTAAAATCATGATTTTTCTTGCGGAGTTCAACCTCGCTGTTACTGCAACAAAATAAATTATAACGAAATATAAATTTATAGTCAGTAATACATTTTTTTCCAAAAGAAAATCCTAAAATTACTTTATCTATCAAACAATTTGAATTAGGTACTCATTAATAATTAAACCATCCATTCGCAGACAATTTTTTTGAATGGATCTTTCCTTCCATGATCCTGATGTGTTTCATCATAAATATCACGTGCACGGAATGAGTTATACAACAATATTTCATACAATAAAGGAAATTTGAACAACTAGGTAAAACTGTAAAACATATATAAAAAATTCTGGTGCGGGGTACCCCGTGTACAACACAGGATATATCTGTAATGGATCTTCATGAAATGAACCCGAGTTATACCCGGGTCCCCCGCGTCCCATATCGGGACATATGGCAGTGAAGCCAAATTTCTGCTTCCTTTTTCCCCTGTCTTACAGAGCGAGGTATCTCGTCATGAACAAGGGGTAAAGCTAGAATGATTATTTAAGATATTACCCCGGTTAATATCCGGGGCCCCTGTGTACAATATACGAGACATAGGGCAATGACACCAAACATGTGCTTGCCTTTGTCCCCATACTAATATGCGAGGTGCCCCGTCATACACATGGGGTAAAAGGCTTCATCCCTAATTAAAAAATTTTACCCTGCTATATCCACGGGGCTATCGCATACGTTATACGGGGTAAAAGGCAGAGACACTTAATGTGATGTTTTTCCTTTTACCCCGTATTTATATGTGGGTTCACCCATGTAAATAGCAGGGTACCTCTTTCAAATTTACCTTAAATCTATGGTATCCATATACCAACCTTTCTATATTGTCTATCTCTAAACGGCAACAACTAAACTTATACAACCCACATTGAACCCTTTCTCACACAAACAACATCATATGGCATGAAATCAACCCATGAACACTCAATGTACTTAAAATTACACATACAATCACACATTATCATAGTACTTACCTTCACCCTTCATTATTAGAGATGGACAATGTATTGTGGCCTAGATTTGAGTATGATAAATAGCCTTGCCTACCTATTATGCATTATAAAATCACAAACTATCAATTATACGTTCACTAAGCACTTATGAAATAATAAAAATTTACATGCTTTTTAGTGAAATTGGAATATTGTCTTAACTTCTTCAGTGCAAACTTGTAACAATAAATTAAACACTAAATTTAATGGAAGAACAGAGGAAAAGAGGAAAAAAAATATTTTTAACCAAACCCCAACCAGCGGATATGATCGTGAGGAAGGGAGAAGAGAAAAAACAATTTTTTTTTGCAAATTTCATGATGAACCGGGAGAAATCAATGGGAGAAGAGAAAAAATTTAACAAAAATGAAAAACAAAATAATACGGTATGAAACCGTCACAAAAGTCTTAAAAATTAGGGGGTTTTTTAACATCAAAGGTCCGGTCCGGCTAGTTGTGGAGCAAATGGAAGACCAGAAAGAAAAAAAAATCAATACAACTTTGGAGGCTTACCGTTCGAAGAAGATGGAAGAAGCCGGATTTTTTTTCCTTCGCCGCTAACTCCGCTTGTTCGAAACAAGCAAGAACAAAGGAGAATAGTTTCACTTTCAAATGGGAAGAAACTTTGATGTGCGGGCTGAGGAAGAAGAAGAGGCAAAAAAAAAACAGTTATTTTTTTTTTACCAGTTAAATAGGTTACAAGTCAAAACTAATGGGTTTTATTTAATGCAACCATTGAAGGGTTGCACTCTTGTCTTGCCCCAAACGAGGACTAATCAAGATCCAGTTTCAGAAATTTCGGGCATGTTTATTATTTTGGATTAATTTAAAATCTTTAATGAATTAATTAAAATTTTAACATTGAAAATAAATAATATTAAAGAGATTGTATACTTCTAACGAATTATGAAAATTTTGGTATCGACGGAAATATTAAAGGTCAAAAATACAGATATATCAATGGAAATATCGACAGAATATCAATATTGATAAAAATACTAAAGAAATAGTGAAAATTTATAACAAAAAATTAGAAATTTTTAATGAAACTTTAAAATATGCTTATTTATGAAATAGTTTATCAATTTAACTATAAAAATTGAAAAAACATTGAGTGGAAATCCTATTTATCATAATTAAGAGACTTATAGCACTTGCTGATAGGAACAAAAATGTTAATAATTAAGTAATACATTATTCATTAATCAGAATAATAATACAAGTATATAATTACTTAAATATGTGTTAATATCACATAAAAAAATTAATGTATTGAGAGAAATATTGATCAAAATGCACATCTTCTTGATACTTTTGCATGCAATTGTTAATATGCAAACTAAATAGATTTAATATTTCATGTGATTGTCTTTGCTGATAGTCATTGTATAGATATGACGATGATTGACTCTGTTCATAACTGTTAACCCCTTTATGGTTGAGTTTGATAATGTATTCATGGGTTATCACTTGATGACATTTCATAATTATTCATTAAATAAAGTTTATATTCACTTCAATCCTCATTGATAAAAAATTTGTAAAAAAAGATTTCTCCTTTTGTTGTGATATTCTCATTGTACCATTTTCTCTTCGGGAATAATTTTTTTATATAGCACCAATTCTTGGCCCACATTCTCTACTTCAATGATTCCCATCTTGTGTAGCATGAGTGTAAATTATATTTTATATGATTATGTGAGGTGAGTTCTAAACTTTTTATCAAATAATTTTTTTAACTTGTTAAAAATTTATGCCAAAATAATATTTTTTTTAAATTGTACTATATTTTTTTAAAATTATAATCATTGTTTTTCATTGTTTTTCTAATTGTTTTATTTTGCTTTCAAATTTCAATTTGTCTAATTATACGACATTAGTTAAAATATGTCATCAATAAATAATAATAATTTAAAAATGCTCTAATATTTTATAAAAATATATCATATTTTTAAAATTTAACAATCTATATTTTCAAAATTTCCACAGGAATTATCAAAAATTTCCATGGAAATTTTGACTAGATTATGAAGCAATTACTATAAAAATTTTGACAGAAATTATGAAAATTTCACCCATTTTTTTGGGAACATGGAAATAACATCAGGATCACTAAAAAATAAATATTTCGGCGAAATTTGGCCAAAAATATCGAAATTTTCAACCTTGCTTCTAACTAGGAAAAGTAAACAGAAAAAAAAATTTAAGTGTTATTAAAAAGCAAAAATAATAATAAGTGCTACTAAAACAAAAGGGCAATCTCAATTGTAGCTTTTGAAAATTGATTTAAATTAAATTAAATTTTTTAAGTTTATGATAATACATCTGTAGTCTCTACAGGCATATACAATTACTATTATATCATTGTCAAATTATTATTGTAAAAAGAATACTTCAATTTAAAGGTACACTACAAAAAAAAAACAATGATACTACGACGATCGTCAAATTATCATTTACGATGCATTAAAAAGGCAACGTCGTATTAAATAATAAAGACGATACAATTTGAATTAATATATAATTATTAAATTTTTTTAAATAACTGCGACGTGCAAATTGCAAAACGTTGTCTTAAAATTTAAAAAATACAATGCACAACAAAAAACAGTTGTCAAAGCTTATAATATAAAATACGTAAAATCCACGTGTCAATGACTTGAGTTAAGGTGGCATGATGTGGCAACTTAACACGATGGTTTTCGAATGTCATGTAAAACACATTAAATATGACGGTCAAGACCGTCGTTCATAAGGAAACGACACTGTTTATGGTGACAAAAATGACGCACATTGTGCATCACTTATAAGCTTTACACGACCCACATTGTGTGTCATGAATAACCATTAAAGAAGACGCGCTAAAGTCCTTACTTTCGGACCCAAGCATATTTCCTCGTTGTTTGTCTCCAAAAAAAGCCAAAATCGTGTTATTTTGCTATATGTAAGTAATACTTTGAGCTTTAGTTTCATTAGATGGTTTTTTATGGTTGATTTGAAGTTTTTTAGTTTCAAAATTTATTCATATTTGGAATGTTTTTGTGGTGATTTTCCGATGCGTTTATTGAGTGTTTCTGATAAAGTTTTGATTTTGACTGGTTATTTTGTATATTTGTTCGTGTTTTTAAAGCGTGATAGGCTTTGGTGGTGGTTTATTATGTGTGGGTGGTGGCGGTTTTGAACTTGAGAGGCATATTCGGTGTGGATAGCTATGGAATTTGGTTGAAGTTTTGAGTTGATAGGCATATTGAGTGGCTGGGGATTTGTGTTTGTCGGTGGTTGCAGTTTTAAGCTTTGTCATCTCAATTTGTAAGTATAAATATGCATGCATATATATAAGCTGATATAGATTCGCATATTTATAGTTTTTGTGCATGTATGTGTTAATACGACAGGCTAATGTGCAAATTAGTATATAAAAAAATATATAAATAGATACGTCGACCTTATGTATCATCATAATTAAATGTGAATTAGTTTAATATATATGCAAATATGATGGACTTTGGTCCGTCATATTAGTACATAGTTCATGCATGTCATTTAATATGAATTAGTATAATATATATGCAAATGCGACAGATTTTGTTCCGTCATATTAGTACTTATATGTATATCATTTAATTTCCATTATATTAGTATTTTTAATTGTCTAGGGATTTTTAAAATATATAACATAATTTAATTAGTTAATAAGATTTAAGATTGAATAGTCTATATTTATTTTTATTAGATATAAAAATATGTTGTTATACATTAATTTTGCTTAGGTTTATATAAAGATGGATAAATCATGGATAACAATGGATAGGAAAACAAAAGCATTTGATGATGGTTTGAATAAATATATACATTTTAGTGAGAAGAGTATGAATAATGATTGTAAAATTCCATGTCCTTGTTTAGAATGTGGGAATTTATATATTTGCACTATTGAGGAAGTTAGAGGACACATGTGTTTAAAAGGGTTTGATACAAGTTACAGTAGATGAATTTTGTACAGTTAAGATTCGTAAGAGAACATAGATTTTATAAAAGCTAGAAAAATTTAAGTTGAAGTTGATGCTAATGTGGGCATATATAACGATGTTGTGGCAATAATATTGACAGGATGTACGCTTTTTGTGACAATTTTGTGGATAATCCATATGTATTTAAGTATTTATTGGAGGATGCAGAAAAACTCTTGTATCCAGGTTGTACAAAATTTACCAAATTATCAACTTTGGTCAAATGGTACAACTTGAAATCAAAATATGAATTTTCTAACAAATTTTTTTCTGAATTGTTGAAATTATTGCGGGAAATGTTGCCAGTTGTTAATGTTCTCCCAGAGACTATGTATGTTGTGAAAAAACATTGACTGCATTGGGTATGAATTATGAGAAAATTCTCCCAGAGTTTATGTATGTTGATGCGGGCATCATAGAGTCATATTCTAGCATTGGAGCAAAAGATGATGACAACATCTTACCTAGTAAACCAGTGATGCGTTCTCGAGTTAAAAAGATCAAAGAGAGAATGCTTGGATTTGTGAAGAGAATTATGGATAAAGATCTATTCAAGTTTCCAAATGACTTGAACACTTTTCCGAGGCCTAATGATCATTTAAGCATGATGTCCAAGCAAGGGATAAAGGTGGTAATGATGCTCGGGAGTTGCGGAGACGAAACGGCGTCATTTTAGAAAAAAAAATCTTATAATGGCATTTCCATAATTTAGCTATTTTCGGATTATAATGGTAGTTTCGTAATTTAGCTATTTTCGGATTATAAATGCAGTTTTGTAATTTTTGCTATTTTCATTTTTAGGGTTAGTTTTCAACCTTAGGATTACTTTCTTAATATTTAATGGTTTAGATTGATTCTTGATTTAACCCTAGTCCTTATATAAAGGGGGATCAATTCTTTTGTAAGACAGATTTGAGTTTTTAATCAATTGAGAGAATTAATTTTCCTATTACTCCCAGGAATGTTCTTGCAAGGTGAGGAATCAATTTCTTCTTCTTGTTGCATTAGGAGTTGAATTATCTTATCAAAGTAGAAATACTTTGTGGCGATTATTCTTCTCTTTCCCTAGCCTTCTAATCCACGTTTTTAGATACAAGTTATCTAAGGGTTTGGTAGGGCGGGTTCTTGTTTTCCAATTATTGTTCAATATTTCTTGTGTGTTTGGGGTTTCGGATTCTTTAATCTTGGGGTTCCGCATCAATTGGTATCAGAGCATTGGTTGAGATAAGTACCTATCTATCTTTGTTTTCAATTTCTTTGTGTTCTTCGTTCATAATACTTTGACTCCCAAAAGAAAAAAAAAAAGTTGTGTTTGATTCGTGCGCTTTTTTTTTTATCTTGTTGATTTGGGGTTTTTTTTATTCAAAGAAGAGAACAAGTAAAAAAAAAAAAAAAAAAAAAAAAAAAAAAAAAAGAAACCCTAATCGCACTACAGGTGCTTGGGGTTGCACCTTGGGTCACACCTGGGCAGGTCTGTCCGCAAGGCATCCCTAAAAAAAAAAATTCGAATTTTGTTTTATTTTCTTTTTCTTTTTTGCTTAGGGTAATATTTGCTTTCCATTACTCTAATTCTTATTTTTTTGCTTTTTTTTTATCTACTTTCTTTCTTTGGTTAGGTTTTGAGATTGTGATAATTGTTTTTCTTGCTTTGATTTGTTGTGTTTAACTCTAAAGTGCAACTTGATTCTGGAGATTGTAAGTGGTAAAAGGCTTGAGTGGTGAGCACATTGAGGGTAAAAGCCAAAATTGTGTGAAACACGAGCGTAGTTACCATTAAAAATAGTGAAATATGTGAGGGAGAGAAGTAAGGATTTTCGTTTTACTAATCTTGTCTTGTAGAAACTAAGATGTCAACAAGAAAAGGAAAAGAAGCTCATTATGAGGAAGAGCTCGAAAAGGAGATGACACCTGACATGATGCTTTTTTACAAAGCCTTCAAATGAGAATTTCGGAGGTTGAACAAGAAGATGGATAAGCTAAATGATAAGGTAAGTGAAGTCTTTTTGACCGCCACAAATAACCCAAAGAAAGATGGGTCGCGAACTAGATATATAGAGCCATCGAGTTCCGAGGATGATGAAGTCTCAAATCAATCCATGAAGAGACGTCCAATGAGGGAGGAACCAAAAGCTTGGAGACATGAGCATAATGAAAAGAAAGTCACACTTGCACCTTTATCTTCAATGGAGGTGTATTTTGAACAATTGAAATTATCCAAAAGTTCATATGGGGATTTGGGAAGTGAGACAAATAAAAAAATTGAGTGTAAAGAGACCAAAAGTGAAAAGAATAAAAATAAAGGCCCAATGGAGAGTAAAAACACTTGTGAGAAAAACATGAGTGAAGTGATGAGTGAAAAGAAAAAGAATTTTAATGCAAAAGAGAGAGAAGTCAATAGTTCATTCTTAGGCAAGAAAGCAATATTATTAGTGAGGTTTCGAGAAGTTTTGTTGTATGATACTAACTTTAACCTTGATTTGCCTAGTGTTTTTGTCTCTTTATTGCAGGACTTTGATGTGAAATCAAAATTGCATGGCTTGCCTAGAACTATTAAATATGATAGGAATGTGGAATTTTTGAGTACCTTTGGAAAAAAATTCTATGATGACACGTGAAGGATATTCAAACTAGGAGATTGAGATTGGGTATATTTAAGGAAGAAAAGATTTCCTAGAGGAGATAAACTGTTTAAGTGTTTGAGAGAATCAATGACAACGCATACAAAATTGCCCTTTAAGGGGAGTACAATGAGTCCACTATTTTCAATGTTTATGATATTTTTGCTTTCGATAAGGATTCAGATTCGAGGATGAATCTTTTTGAAGAGGAAGGGAATGATGCAGGCATCTGACAGGACCCGTATCCCGTTTTGAGAAAAATAGTAAAAATTTCAAGTTTGACCAGTTTGACCTTAAGTGGGCTCAGAGTTGACTTTTTGTGTGGTTATATTTTAGCTTTGACTTTGGTACCGTTGCGTAGAGCTAATCGATACGAGTCCGTAGACTAGTAGTATGCTTGATTCGGAGTTAAGACCTGGAAGTTATGGTCATTTTAGTGTGAAGGGCAATTTGGTAATTTGGCAAAAACTGATATTTAAGTGTGAGAAAAGACAAAAATGCCCCTGTCTTCATCTTTAAATTTTTGCCAGATTCTGGAATTTTCCAGCCACACCCGACGCCTTCCACCACCTTCACAGCGCCACTTTCGCACGCCGGTAACCGCCACACCGTGGCCGGACTTGGCCGACCACCACCTTTAGATCGAAGCCGGCAACCTCCTCTTCCTCCCTGTACCAGTGGTTCGCCGTGAAACGACCCAGATCGCCGGAAATTTCAGCGAGACCGAGAGCTCGTGCAACTCGTGCAGCCCGTGCACTGTTGCGACACCACCTTTAGCCGGCCATATCTCACTGTTCCGGTGGAGTTAGGGAGCGTGCTTGGTACCGTTGGAAAGCTGGTGCGATGATCTACATTTTGGTACCAAGATTGACCCCGGAGACTGCCGTATCCACCTAGATCTACTCCGATCGCCGGCGAGTGGCACGACACAGCCACCACCACTGGCCTCAGACCGCGTCGGCGACCAGATCTACAGCTGGCCGGACTCCGGTGACCATCCCACGCGCCCCACGCGCTGCCCACGTGTCGTCGCCGTCTTCCTCCACGCACCGCCGCCGATCTCGTCCTTTTCCGGCGAGTGAGTGCTCACCACCTGTTCCAACGCATTCCTAGGGTCGTGGGCAAGCTTGCTGTACCTTCAATTTGATTTAATTTTGGTCGGATTCGAAAACGCACAATCCCGGCCGAGGTCCGATCTTCCGGGACCGATTCTGATCAATTTCTGCGACGAATCTTGAAATTGAAGGTAGATTATCGTTCCTTGCATCTTCAATTTCGTTTCGGTATAAAGTTTGTTGAAATCGGACTTGAGACGGAAAAATTCAATTTTTTGGGATTTTGCCGTTAAGGGCATTTTGGTAATTACTGAAATTGAAGGGCAATTTTGGTATTTAGTGTTTTAATTTTGAAGTTGGAGACTTAGAGGACTCCTCTGAGCCTTTGGTTAGATTTTCGGTAATTAAAAGAATTTTTCGGTAAATTATTTTTAGGTGTTCGTGCACATTCGAGGGCTGGACCGGAGATCCAGCAGGAACACGCGTCAGACCTGTGAGTGCATTTATTTTCTAAATCATTTAGGAATATATGCTATATTTGATTTGAATTCTATAAATTTGTTTGAATTGAATTTTCCTTATGCATTAAATTATGCTTATTAAATATATTATATTCTGATTTAAATTATTGATAATTTAAGACTAAATGTGCATTTGTGTTTTAAATGGTTATTGGTCATTTTGATATTTTGGATATTTTACAATTTTGTGGAAATTGGTGATTTAAAGAAAATTATGGCTTTTGTGGAATTTAAGAATTTTGGGGCAATTTTCTGATATGCGAAATATTTGATTGTTTTCGTAAAATTTTTCAAAAGAGAAGATTTTGGAAAATTGTTTAAAAGTACAAGGATTTAAAAAATTGTTGATATTCGATGATGGAGGATTTTAGAAATGATTTTGAGGAGTACCACACAGTATCGAGATGTTGATTGAGATGTATGATTGTTATGCGCGCTATATGTATTATGCCATCCTCTGCTGCGGACACGTGTCGGGAGAGAGATGATGAGGATCCTGCCATGACGGATTTGGGACGCCGGTTCGTTGTGATGAGTTTACCGCCCTCCCCCCGTCGGTGACGCCATCAGGACGCTGAGGGTCACACGGCACGATACTATGTTGTGGTAATGGTTGGGTTTTATATTTGTTGATTGCTGATTTTAAATTGATGGTTTTGAAATTGTGGGTTAGAGCCCATGGTATTGGTTGTAGATCGGTGTTGGATTTAACAAATGTTCTATTTGCCATTTTAATCAAACATGATTTACGAATAAATTTAATGTTTATTGTTGAATTATATTTATGGTTTTAGTGATTGATTCGTGTTTTCAATGATCGTTTTAAATTACGTTTTCGCCCCACAAACTGTTTATAATGATTTAATGATTTTGGGGATTAAACCAAGGGTTTTGCGAAATGATTTTCAAAATGGGGAACCTTTCAATTGAGTGACGTGAGGTTTGAGTGTAAATGATTTAAACTGTTGAACTTGTATTTTGTAGTTATCTAGGAGCACTCACTAAGATTTTATATCTCATGTTTTGTGTTTTAACTTCGTTCCCTAGGTCCTAGCTGCAGGTCCTCGTGACCTACCATCGGCATCGCATCCGCATATCGCATCTGTACTTGACTTCCGCTACCACTTCTTCTTATGTATTAGACTCTTTTCCTTTATTTTCGTTTATCGTTGGATTTGTATTATTATTATTTTTCTGTCTATCACTCTTAGTGACTCTGTCATTCTCACTTGCTTCAAACCCACATTATTGGTTGAGTATGAAATTCTTATTGTTGCATGGCATACTTTAGTTTATAATTTATATCTTATCTACTTTTCGTCTTATTAATTGTTTTAGTTGTTTATTAAATCCCTTTCGGAGGAAGATTCTGTCGGCTACCCTGAAGGGTTCTGGTGGAATCCTCCTCAGGCGGGGCCTCTACGGAGAATCTGGAGGGATTTCCGGGGCAGGTCCTGTCAGCATCATAGAGTCATATTCTAGCATTGGAGCAAAAGATGATGACAACATCTTACCTAGTAAACCAGTGATGCGTTCTCGAGTTAAAAAGATCAAAGAGAGAATGTTTGGATTTGTGAAGAGAATTATGGATAAAGATCTATTCAAGTTTCCAAATGACTTGAACACTTTTCCGAGGCCTAATGATCATTTAAGCATGATGTCCAAGCAAGGGATAAATGTGGTAATGATGCTCGGGAGTTGCGGAGACGAAACGGCGTCAGTTTAGAAAAAAAAATCTTATAATGGCTTTGTAATTTAGCTATTTTCGGATTATAATGGCAGTTTCGTAATTTAGCTATTTTCGGATTATAATGGCAGTTTTGTAATTTTTGCTATTTTTCGTTTTTAGGGTTAGTTTTCAATCTTAGGATTACTTTCTTAATATTTAATGGTTTAGATTGATTCTTGATCTAACCCTAGTCCTTATATAAAGGGGGATCAATTTTTTTGTAAGACAGATTTGAGTTTTTAATCAATTGAGTGAATTAATTTTCCTATTACTCCCAGGAGTGTTCTTGCAAGGTGAGGAATCAATTTCTTCTTCTTGTTGCATTAGGAGTTGAATTATCTTATCAAAGTAGAAATACTTTGTGGCGATTATTCTTCTCTTTCCCTAGCCTTCTAATCCACGTTTTTAGATACAAGTTATCTAAGGGTTTGGTAGGGCGGGTTCTTGTTTCCAATTACTGTTCAATATTTCTTGTATGTTTGGGGTTTCGGATTCTTTAATCTTGGGGTTCAGCATCATATGTTAAGAAAAAACATTGACTGCATTGGGTATGAATTATGAGAAAATACATTGTTTCCCGCAAAATTGTATTTTGTATAGAATAAAATATGAAAAGCTTGAATCTTGTCCTATGTGTGGAGAATCTAGATGGAAGTCCAATTACGATGGAAGTAAGCTTGTTAAGGTTTCAGAAAAAGTGTTATGGTATTTACCACCAATTCCCCGTTTTCAAAGGATGTTTCAAAGTGTTGAGACAAAAAATAATTTAAGTTGGCATGCAAAAGAGAGGGAGGTTGAAGTTGGGAAGTTGAGACGTCCTGCAGATTCTCCATCATGGAAGCTCGTTGATCAATTATGGCCTAAGTTTGGGAATGAATCTAGGAACTTAAGGCTTGGAATTCCTGTAGATGGAATTAACCTGCACAAGCATATGGTAGTAAATACAGTTGTTGGCCAGTACTAACAATTATATATAATCTTCCACCATGGATGTGTATAAAACATAATTTTATAATGTTGACTCTGTTAATTTCTAGACCACACCAACCAGGTGAATGCATTAATGTTTATTTGCAGCCATTGGTTGATGATCTGAAGAAGTTGTGGGTTAAAGGCGTTGACACTTGGGATGCCTGTAGGAAACAATATTTCACAATGAAGGTAGTATTATTGTGAACTATAAATGATTTTCCAGCATATGGTGACTTGTCTGGTCATGCCGTCAAAGTTTGAAACATGGGATGAAAATGAGTTCTTGTAAACATAGAAGATTCCTTTGTAGTCATCATCCATTTCGAAAGCAAAAGAAGCCTTTTAATGGTTTGCAAGAGTTTCGTGCAACTCCATTACCTATGACAGGAGAATAGATTCTTAGGAAACTTGATGCTATGACATTTGATCAGGGAAATGAACATAATCAAACCACAAATGTGCTTGGAAAAAAATTTCATATTCTTTGAGCTTGAATATTGGAAATCATTATATGTAAGACATAATTTAGATGTCATGCACATTGAGAAAAATATATGTGACAGTATCGTAGGAACTTTACTTAACATTCCTGGGAAGACAAATGATGGACTTAATGCTCGATTGGATTTGGTAGAATTGGGTTTCAGAAAAGATTTAGCACCTATGGTGGAAGAGAAAAGGACTTATCTTCCACCTGTTTGCTACATTTTGTCTAAGGAAGAGAAAATGAAATTTTGCAAGTGTTTGGTTGATTTAAAAGTTCCAGATGGTTATTCATCAAATTTTAGAAATATTGTTTCAATGAAAAATTTAAGATTGAATGGTATGAAATCGCATGATTGTCATACATTGATGCAACAATTGCTTTCTGTTGTGATCAAATCACTTCTTCCTAAGGATGTAAGATATGCAATTACAAGATTTTTGTTTCTACTTCAATTCAATTTGCAAAAAAGAGATAGAAGTTGTGAAGTTGGACATTATCCAAACAGAGATTGTAACGACATTATGTCTATTGAAAAAAAAAATTCCCCATCATTTTTTGATACAATGATCCATCTAACTGTACATTTGGTTCAAGAAGTTAGATTGTGTGGATAGATTTACTTTCGATGGATGTATCAATTTTAGAGATATATGAAAGTGTTAAAGGGATTTATCAGAAATCACAATCGACTAGAAGGTTGCATTGTTGAGAACTACATTGCTGAAGAAGCCATCGAGTTTTGCAGTGAGTATCAGAAAGACTTGGCAGCAATTGGGAACCTGCCTGGTCGATATGAACAAATTGTATGGATGACGATGTTGGTGATCCCTTAAAAGACTTAAAAGGTCATGAATATTGATCGAGAACTTTGGGAGCAAGTACATCTTTATATACTTTCGAATATGGCTGAAGTGCAACCTTACTTTGAGTAAGTTATATTGTTACTATAATTATTTTATTAAGGGCACAAAACTCATTTTGACCAAAGTTGGCATGTTGGCATGTTGCAGAGAGCATATGAATGCCCTGAGGTCAGATAATTGTAACAAATTCAGAAAACCAAAATGGTTCCAAACTGAGCAAAATTGGACCTTTATCAAATGGGTCAGGAATCAAGTAAGTTGTTTTCTCTCTCTCTCTCTCTCTATATATATATATGCTTAGTTGTATATAAATATGAATAGTATTTTGACTATATGGACAATTTTGATAGATCCTGAAGGCTCTGAATGAAAGAAAAAAGAATGTGTCTGAAACTTTGAGGTGGATAGCACTGGGACCAAAATTTGATGTGATATCATATTCAGGATTTGATATTAATGGGTTTTGGTTTCATACTATCAAATGGGATAACAAGTGTTATGCAAAATAGTGGAGTAAGTTTGGTTGCAAAAACAATGCAATCTACAAGTGCGAAGGATGATAATCCAGTTATTTGTGATTTTGCATTCTATGGTACTTTGGTTGAAATCTAGGATGCTGATTATATCAAGTTTCGAATTTCAGTGTTCAAATGTGACTGGGTAGACAACAAACATGGTATAAAAATCGATGAATTGGGCTTCACATGTTTCAACTGACACAGACTTGGTCACAAATCTGATCCATTTATTTTGGCTTCACAAGCAAGACAAATTTTTTATGTTGATGATCTTAGCAACTCACAGTGGTCCGTCGTTTTAAGTCCCCCTCATTACTCCATCAGAAGAGATTCATTTCTAGATGGTTCTATGGTTCACTCTCCATTTGCTTCGAGCTTGCCAAATGATCATATTGAAGTTGATGAAGATTATGAAGAAGTTTGTGTTCATGGTGATTGTAGAAGAACATGGATAAAAATAAGACATAAATAATTTGAATTGTACATTTAAGAGTTATAAATATTAATTTTATTGTGTATTAATAAAATCTACTTAAGTTATATTGTGATTAATAAAATCTACTTGAGTTATATTGTGATTAATAAAATCTATTTAAGTTAAATTGTGATTAATAAAATGTTAAAATGTTATATAGTGATTAATAAAATCTATTTAAGTTATATTGTGTATTAATACAATCTATTTAAATTATATTTTGATTTTTGTTTTGATTAATTAATTACATATGATTCTTATGCAAATTGATAGATTCTATGGGACCACCAGATAATGTCCCTGTTGGTCATGATGACGCAGTTAGCCCGGTGAAGAAGCCAAAAAAGACTAGAGGACTATTAGTTTTAAGTAGGATAGAGAAACAAAAATTAGTGAGCGAAGATGAACCAGTAGTTTATAATGAGTTTGGAGTTGGAATGAATAGAGCTGGAGTAGATCTAGCCAAGTTTAAGGGTGTCCAAACTCGAAAAATAATTCCTATCAATTATAGGAATTGGAGTCTTGTACCTTATGAAGTGAAGCAGCTTCTGTGAGAGACAATATTGGTAACTAATAAGATAATATGATTTACTATATTTTACCATGTACTTTAACTTACTATGTATATCTTACCAAATTTTAATTACATGTGCAGCAATATTGTAAAAAAGATGAATCTCTGAAGAAAAAGACATTGAAAGATTGCTTAGAAAAATGGAGGAAGTTCAAGAGTACTTTATATACAGATCATGTTCTTCCATATATTGAATCAGGGCAACTAGAAGTTTTAGATCATCATCCAGAGGACTATGATCACATCATACAAGAAGCATGGGATGAATTTATCACACAGTGAATGACTCTGGAGTGGGTGGTAATTACTTTATATATAATTAATCAATTCTATTTGACAATTATTTTTTATAGTTAATTAAGATGATAATTTTTTTTACATGTATGCAGATTCTTCACAAAGAGCAATCTGAATTAAGGAAAATAAATAAATACAATCATACTCTATCTTGCAAATGATATGCTCAGTTGGAGTATGAAGAGGTATATTAATTTATTTAATTAGATAAAGATTAATTAATTAGTGCATTTGAGTTATGTTGTGATTAAATAATTATTATATTATGGTGCCATGTTGTGATTAACAAATTTTGTTAAAATGTTAGAAACTGAGGACCGGGAGCAGTGAAAGGGTGCTACGGGAGGTGTTGTGGAAGAAGTGTCATATGGACAAGACCGGAAAGTACAAAGCTAAAGAATTTGATGCAGTTGGAGAAAAAATTGTAAGAAATTTTTACCTTATGAAATTTGAAATCTGCATATGGTGATTGATTGTGCTGATTAAACATTGGATGAGTTGTTAGACCAGCATACTCGAGGAGTATTTGATGCATCATTGGGCACACCCAATGATATATTGACAGTGGCATTGGGGACTCCAGAGTGCAGAGGTCGAGTTAGGGCAGCGGGTCATAATGTGACTCCAATTGAATACTGGTACCTCCCGAGATTAAGTTTAGAGTAGAAGAGAAAAGAACATGCCAACAAAGAAGAATTGAACAAGCTGAAAAAGGAAATAGCTGAAAAAGAACAATAGATGACCCAAAAAGATTTGCAGATGACTACATTGACTTAGACTATTCTAAAGCTGAAGGAGAACTTACATATGATTAGTTCACAAATGACAGGCAAGAGGAAGAATTTTGTAGCCAATCCATTTCCAGAGATGATGTCAGATCAGTTTGTTAACAACATTTGGACAACTTTTTGTGATGCAGAGGTACATGTAAGAACACCTTCACTAGCACACGCACCTGCTGATAATCCTATCGCACCATTTCCTACTGCACAGCCACCTATGACAGATCCAGAGATATATAACTAAGACTTTTTATAAATATTTTTTGTTTTATTAAGTCACATAAATTTATTATTTTTCTAACATCAATTTGTTTTTTATTTTCTTATATGGTTTAGGGTGTAGATTGTATGCTTGCTATGAGCACGCATGATAACATAGTAGCAAAAGAACGGATATATCCTATGACCGATCCTTAAGCTGTATGCCATGTAGTGCAGTTAGGAAGTGAGAATGTTCGTGTCAATGTGCATGTGGTGATTGATCCTTTAGCACACCTACCGATAATTTCTTATGCCATAGTTTTAGTAGGAAAAGCTCTGGGTTCGTTTTGTGCTTGGCCAAAATCTTTGGTCATTTTACCAGAAGACGAGGTAATTATTAATGTAAATTTTATTTGGTTATTTATCATAAATTTAAATATTGCAAAATGAGTTTAATTTTTTAACAATGTTTCTAGGTACAAGTTGCTCGAAAAGCTACTAAAGGCAAGTCAGGTGTTGAGACTGACTTGAACAGTACACCCCGATCACGTCAATCACACTTATATGCAATGCGACAAAGGAGTGGGGGAGAATATATTTATGTTGGCTTGCCTCTAAAAGTTCGGCTCTTAGCTATGATAGTTTCTGGTATCCAAGACCAAGACTTTGGTCTTGAAATAAAGTTGGGAAATGGCATGGTCGACAATGAATTATCTGCTGTTGTGCACATAGATGACATAGATTCATTTTGTCGGATGGACATGCTTACCGTCGATTGCATCCTAGTATACATGAGGTACTTATTATATTATTTTTTAAGTTATTTTTTTTTCCAATCTAAATGTTATTATATTTTCAAAGTTTTATATATGTTGTTTCGAATTCTAAATTTTTATTTTAGGCTCTTATATAAACAAATGAAAAGAAGTGGACAATTTATTTATTTTGGATTCATTGATCCAAGGTCAATTTCTATGGAGGAGAAATGAAATATAGAAAGTAGGGCTATAAACATCTATAATAGATGGAAAAGCACTAGCACTGACCATAAAATATGGTTGATTCATATTACCATTTGTAAGTATTTTAAATAAAGTAAATTGGATGGTGCTATAATATTTGTAATGTTTTTTTGTTTTACTAATTCATTTTTAGTGTAATAATGTTATATAATTGTTTATTTTTTATTAGTAGTCACTAGATACTCGGCGTTGTCAATCTATTTGAGAGATTTGCTTGGTTTTTTTACTCTATTAAATCGGGTGTACATGTAGATTTTAAACAAATGAATAATACGTAATTAATTTTAATTATTTTTTTACATTTATTAATTATATTAAATGTTTTTAACAATTCTCATTTATACCATATGGAAAAGAACTTTTACAATGGAGTGAACCAAAGACTAGAAAATTCAAAAGGAGCAATTTGGTTTGGCCGAGCACAAAAGTAATAAAAGTAAAAATACTACATTTTACTATTTTTTTAATTTAATAATTTCATTCTTATGTATTTTAATTTTTTATTCAAATTCAATTGTAGACTCTGTTGCAACTGGGTGAGTCTGAATGTGCATATTACGTATGCATCATGATGAGATAAATTTTAAATATGAAAAGAGATTTTTCATCACCAAAGTCCTTTCACAACTTGGTAAGCTTAATGGTCTATTATTTGTCATATTTATAATTAATATTATATTATCTAATGTTAAATATATTTAATGTCTAAAATATGATATTTTTTTTAAACAGTTCCATAATGCCGTTTGGGTGCAAGACTATCTCGACGAATATAGAGATTAGTGGACTACATATTTGATCGATAGAATTTCTAATCCGTCAAATTTTTTTATCTAATATCGATTAAATATTATATAAATTCATGTGCTAGTAAAATGTTATTGTTGTACTATTTTATTTAATATATATATGACATTTACCTTTTTAATTTTTATTTTATAATTTTTTATCCAATTCCTCTATTATAAATTCTTTCAAATTGTTTATTTTGAAATCCTAAAACTATAATTCAGAAAAAATCAAAAACCAAAATGCAAAAAAAAAAAAAAAAAAATTTAATAAATGCAGGGTATAGATGACGCACATTGTGGGTCATCATTTAAGCTTTTAAGGCATAGACGACGCACAATTTGCATCGTCTTTGATTGTTATACAAGAAGCACAATGTGCGTAGTGTTTGATGTCGTTGCTGAGCATATATGAAGCGTAATGTCCGTCGTGCACCCACCAAAGAGGACACACATTTTACCACATCAGACCATAAGATGAAGCGTTTTGCCCATCTTCTTATTTGTGAATTAGCCACGTGAATATGACGTATCTTGGCTGTATAGACGACTTGTAAAAACCACAGTATTTGATATTAAAGACAACAATTTTTGTTTTTCGTTATTCTTTGGACTTTTACGACAATTTCGAACTGTCGCCTAAAGCTTTCAGGACAACGTTTTATGTGCATAGTGAGAAGGATATTTTTTTATCGTCGTATAATGGTAATTGTCTATGCATGCAGGAGTTGCAGATGTATTGTCATAAATTTGAAGAGCTAAATTTGATTCAAGTCAAACTTTAAAAGCTACAGTTGAGATTAACTCAAAAAAAAAATAAATAAATAAATAAAAAACTTGCAAAATAAAAATAAAAATATGGGCTCATCTCCAGCTCCAATACGAATATTCTAAATTCATTTCTCTTCTCTTCATTATTTAATATAGTATATGAGAATTTATGAGTGAATGCTCTTCGATTTTGGCAAAATAAATGTCAAACACTGTATTACATAAACCATGTATTATACATATAATACAATCCATAATTATTATACACCAAATCAAACATTGTTCTACTAATAACAGTATGATGTTCTTCAAAAAGATTCAGCCTATGTGTTGCACATGGACTGCAAATTTCTCTACAGTAGATTATTTGTTAGTTTTTTTGACCATGAATTATTTCATTAAATTCAAAAGGAATATCTAATAAGAGAATGGAAAAAAATGAAATTGTTAGCGTCTTTAGAAGCAATCCTAATTCTATGTATGTTACCAAAAAAAAAAAAATCTAATTCTTTGTATATCAACAAACCATGCAAATCAATGTTATTCAAAGAATTAACAAAAAATAAAAAATCCTGTATCTTAAAAATTCTCTACATTTTACAAATATCAAGGTACTATTTCAAACCATTGTCCATAAAATAACACATCAACAATTAGAAAGTAAATTGTTTATTTTAAGTTTAATACTAAGTGGCTGATCAAAATGTAAGGTCTTAACCAACAATAAAACTTGCTTTTTATTGTTGGTTCTTTTTTCAACTGAATACAGGACTTTGCATGGCAGTAACCAAATTGAATCTTATTGTGACAACAAAATCTATCTAGAACGGGCGCACATTTTCTTCACAAATATGTAGAACAAGGAAAAGCAAACTCTATGAGTGAATAAATTAACAAATAAATTATCCAATATTAACAGCTGAAAAGTTGATAACATGATACTGACTAGAAAAACCAAGTATAATCCTTTCGACATTAAAATATATTTCTACATATTTTACTTGAAGCTAAAAAAAATAAAAATAAAAATTCTAATTAGGAAACTATGCGTATCAGAATTAAGAGACAAACATATATATATATATATATATGGCATTACGTAATTTGTTATCATTTTCATTAATTACGTACAATGTAAATATAATTATCTATAATCACTTTCAATATGAAAGCCAACAAATAAAAAAACATATAAATTCTATAAGATATTTACTATATATTCGCTTATAAATAGTCCATTAATTGTAGCACATCTCCCTGTACAAAAGTTAATTTTGTATATATATATATATATATAAATTTTTTTCTAGGATTAAGTAAAAGGGAACTGGACATTAATAAGGCAATCCTTTAAAAACGGAAACTGGCATCACATCGTCTCTTATCATTTTTATTAATTATAATAATATGCAATGTTATATAAAAATCAAATCAAATCAAATAAATAACATATTCTAATGAATAACATTAGTTCATAGATGATTAATATTATCCATAAATTGTTTAATATAGAGAAGATCTTAGCTGTAAAATCCATATTAACAGGGTCACACTGTACAGGTCCTTATTTACCAAGCATTAACGAAAAAGGAATTCGACATTAACATACAAGGCCTCCCTCTAACTACAGAAACCCCACCTTTTCACCATCAGTGTCCTCATGTTGAGAAGCTCTGCTGATTGACTCCATTGGAAATGAAATTAGTGTTCTCAGGCTTGGACTTACGATAATCGAGATAGTGCTGATAAACATAGGAGGTGAATCCCCAACAAGCCAATAGCAGAGCCACCACCTTTATCCCCTGCATTTTGTCATGGAAAACGATCACAGCTAAAATTGGAATGAAAGGCAAACCCAAAACACCGACGACATTGGAGAAGACCGAAGACACCTCGAGAATCAATCCAATGGTACCGAAATTGAAGACCTGCCACGATATAGTCGCCCATGCCAGCGTCATCGCATAGGACCCTTTCCCAAGTTCGAACACACGCATCTCTCCCGTCAAACCCTTCCACTCTCCGCTCGCGAAAAGTCCCACCAGAGTCGCACACGTAGCGACCAGCGATTGGTACATTGTCATATCCATGGTCGCGAAAACGTTTCCTTTTTTATAACCTTGTCAAAGGCGCGCTGGGTTAGAGAAAGCATCAGTCCGTATCCGGAGGAAGCAGCAACGGTGCATACCAATCCGAGAGCATGCTTTCCTTTCGGAACACTTGAAGGGTGGACGGAGTCGGATTGGAACACGAGAAGGGTGGAGGAGATGGTAAGGGTCACTAGGGAATTGATAGTGGCGGGAGTGAACTTTTGCGAATTGAGAAAGAGAGAGAAAAAGGCATTGAAAGCCAATTATGGACGTAGAGATTAGGGAAAAAGTAGATGCGGTAAGGTACTGGAGTCCGAGAAAATACAGAAAACAATCCGCTGCTAAGAGCAGGCCAAGGACCACATAAACTAATGGAGTTAGAACGAAGGAATTAATTGATGGTTTTGAGGATTGATTGTGGATTGTTTATGCGGTGGGATTCTTATTATTGCGAGCCGCCGAGATGAAATAAAAAGGAAGGAGGATTGGAAACCCTGCGAGTTGAACCAGAGTTCCCATCCATTGGCTTTTTCCACCTTTGTCATAGTACAATCTCACTAACAGTGTTGCTGCTCATTGGCCAAAGAGGGAAAGCACCGAATAAATTGCTATTTTAAGATAGTTCTTGGACTTGTTGAAAACAGTTGCTCCTGCAGAGGAATTTGCTTCATTGGCTTCCTCCTCTTCTGTATAAGATCGAAACAGTCACAAAAGAATCAGAAATAGATAATAATAATAATAAAAATAAAAAAGAGGATGTGTTAACTTGAAAAGTATTTCCGTTTTTAAAACTTAAATAAGAGAGTTATCTATATCGTTTCAAGGGCTAAGAGTCTCTGCAGAATTGTCTTTGTTTGGCTTTGTTCAAAGTCATTAATTAATTTATATTTGATCAATAATAAAATTTGAAATTTTAATATAATAGAAGACATGATCTGAAGCCATCAGATTGATCTGATGTAAACATAACTATACCATCAGATTGTCACTAATAACCAACAGCTAACAAAGTCCAAAGTTTTTTTTTTTCTTCGATAGAATAAGCAAGAACATCAACCAAAAAAAATTTGATATGACTAAAAGGTTACATTTTTAATTATGCAGCTATTTTATTCCGGCTGAAAATAATGTTGATTATGTACGTAGTAAATATAAGAAAAAAAAATTCGTTTATAATTGGTGATATTTCAAGTATGTGTAATTTCATGAAGTCCATATTTAAGATAAAATAAATAAATATATGATGAAAGTACGTGACTTACCCTGCTTGATGTTTAGTTGAAGATGATCTCCCATATATTAACAAATTATAATATATAAGCTCCTTTCAATCGAAGGAAAAAGTGAAGCTTGAACTAGATTCCTTTAATTAAATCGATGGAAAGAGAGAAGCATGAAAACTTTTTGGAGCAGCCCGGAAATAATCTTCTTAATTAATCGTAAACGATGGTCTAAACGAAATAATTGTGTATATATATATATATATAAAATAAATGGTAGCTGAATCCTAGTAGGATACAATTACCGATACGCGGGTTGCATCGAAATATATTTTTGGAGAAAAAAATTTGCAAAAAGGAGTCGGTACTTTTCAGCTATTAATAGTTTCCATATATTTGAACCAAAAATTAAATAATATATATATAATTTTTCTCATTTAAAATTTTTAGATAAGATTGGTGCAGAAAACATCACTAATTATTACTATTAATGATTTATTTATTATTAATAGTAGTAATTAGTGACATCTTTTTCACTAATAGTAGTCATTAGTAGTGACACTTGTTGGATAATCCTGACATAAATATATATTTAATAATAATAACTTTTTTAAAATAATTTTTTTTTAAATTATATAAATGGACATAAAATGTATAGGAAATAATTTTTAATATGTTTTTGCATTATATAAATTAGAAAACAAATTAACAGCATAAAATATAAGTGAAATAAATTTTAATAAATACAAACTCATTTGATATAAAATCAATTCATATATATTTAATCAAATATATATATATATATATAACATAAAAATATGTACAAAGCAAAACAAAATATTCAGTGCTAGTTGAATGCCAAGTTAATTACAACATTTAGTAAGGCCCCAATACAATTTAGAAATTGCAACTGATAGCTTAATAACACTCAAAATAAAATAGTTAATTAATTGAATTTTATTATAAAAATTGTGCAATTTAAAAAGAAAAAACAATATTTCTATTTATATATTTTTCAAAGAAAAAGTAGTACTTAGATAAGTGCTATCTCATAATTGACTATTGTAAATAATATTTCAGTACTACTATTTAAACTAAAATATTTAAAAAAATTAAATGGACAAATATTATTGGTTGGGTCATTCATATAACTTAAATATAGACAATATTAACTATTAAATAAAACTAATTAAATATTTACACACTTTTGTCATATTATTTGGTAAATAAATTTTAGTCAATATTTTAATAAGTCTAGCATTATTCATAATATTTATATGGAATATGGTGACACTAAAAAAGTAGTTAAAATTGAAAAAATGAATTAAGAATAAAATTCAATTGTAAACAATTTTTTGGACGACAATTTACTCAAATGAAAAACTAAAATGTCAACGGTAGACTAGATGAATAATTTTAAAAGGGAGGCAATTTTACTATATTTGCATGCATGTTCGAACCTAAACGAAATTGACTCCCACATTTGTCTGAGGTGTAAATGACTGAGTACTTAATGTCCAAGCTGAAATCTCCAAGAGCGAGATGGCTAAGGATGAAGTGTCAGTGGTTAAAATGTCTAAGGTTGCAACGTCACAGGATAAATGTTTGAGACTAATATTTATGTCTATGCCAAGTCAAGAAGTCTAGTTCTCTAAATGTCTGAGACACATTCTCAGAATGTCTAAACATGTCCAAGAAAATGACAAGTATTTGTCTCTACAAAGTTCAAACTCAGAAGTTCTATGCTTAGACTTATCCATGTCTGAGAATGAAAAGTATCTGCAAATAGCAAAGGGTTGCTCAGTACAAGGTGTACTCTCACCAACCTCTTTATCTTCATCATATGTTAGACATGGGATGTAGCTGTGAAGTATCCAAAATAGTAACGATAAGCATTTAGAGACTCCATGTGTAACAAACCAAATTTTTACACTTTTTCTATTTAAAAATTTGATCAGGTTGACCAATGACGGGTTGAATTTTAACTTTTCTAGCGAGTGAGTTTTGGGCTTGACTGCCTCAAGAATAGCATAGTGCTCGTTTGTACTATTCCACAGACTCGCATCACATTTAAATCAGAGTTTTTAATTTTCAAATATGGATAACTGACTGTAGTTTTTATTTCTGAATTATATGAAAATTGAGACTGACTTACCAACTTATTAGACTTTAATTATGAAATATTTTTATCACATAAAATGATATTATTTTATGAACGAGAGTCAATTTGTGAGACTTTTACACAAAATATGTTGTCATTTTTATGTGCGTATGAGCATAAAAACTGATAAAATTGATTTGTATTGGTGAGGGGACAATTGGTGCATGATTGTCTATAAATAAGACATTGGGTGCGGATTTCAAGGGAAATACCTGGAAACCCTAGCAGCCACCATCATTTTCTTTCATTTTTGCGAGCTTTTCCACCATTTCACTAAGCAATCTTTAAACCTTTATATCTCCCTCATTCGTATGAGATAGAATGCAAGCTTGATAATGTTGGAAAGCTTTGTTGATGAGCTACATGATCATACCAACTTTAGAACCAAAATCGCACTGAAAACTGGCAAAACACATAGGTAAAGTTTTTGGAAGACCATCATAAATAGCCACCACCTCCACCAAGCTCATTCCATTTTTTTGCCACCAACATTACTCTTTCGCACATGAGATGACTTCCACTCAATGAAGCCTGACCACCACCAGCCATCAAAGCCGCCACCAATGCTTGAGACCTACATGGATTTTGGTGAGCTCAACAGCTGGCTTTTGCCATGATTGATCCTTCCTTCTAGCACATTTGGATAGTGGGTAAGCTGCTGGTGGCAAAGGCATAGTTGGTTCACAATTTTTCCCTTTTAACCACCAATCGAACTTACCATTCTCAACTAAGCTTCCCAGCAATGATCTACCTCACCGGCGGCAATTGGATGCTAACTGCCTATCCATACATTTGTTTGGGTCATAGAAAAGCTAGCTATGTAGTCAATTTGATCTAATTTGGCCAGATTCAAAACCTTCCAATTTTGACTGTGAACTCGATCTTCCAGTCGCAATTTCTGTCACTGACGGTAAAGAATTTCCAAATTGAAGTGAATCCTTTTATATTTAGTTCCACTTTGGTATAACAACTCGCCTCGGCATGGTGCAAGACCAACCATGCCTTGGCCAAGCCATGGGCTCAAGGGTCTAACAAACCTCCCACACCTCTTGAGTTCGATGTCCTCATCGAGCCAGCAGTTGCCTCTGTTTTTCCCTCATCCGAACCCACACTATCCAGCAGCATCACTGGAGCACACCGAAGTTGAATGTCTCCTGCATCCCCTCCATCGGTCATCACTGCATTGGCTTGCATTGGTTGCTTCTTTGGGCAGTCCCTAGCCCTATGCGGTCCGTTGCATATGAAACAGCCACTGAACGTCTTGCCCTTGTCTTGAGAGGTTTCAGTCCCACTTGGCTTTGGAAGCATCCCCATACTTCCCGGTGCTCTCATTGTCACTACTGCCTGCCTTGGACCCCTTGCTACTCACAGCCTCCTGTATTTCCCTCATCTCGTTGGAAAATGAAGCTAGGATCATGTAGTCCACCAGTCCCTCCGCAGCAGCAATAGCAGATGGCAAAGTCTTGACATTTTGCCTCCTTAGTTCCACTTGTGCCCATACTTGGCGGGAATTGGCATGCACATGGGCGTGTGTGGCTGGCATGGCACACGCACATGTGTGGCTGGCGGTTGGCAACAGTTACAGGCGGTTTTTGTGTGCTGGCAGACTTTGGGCGCAACTGGCATGCCCAGCGGACTTGGTGGCATACATGCAGGCAGTGTGGGGGCTGTCTGGACAGATGTGGCTTGCTGGAGAGTGCCAACAAATAACCCAGCAGTTGGGGGTTGTCCACTGCAGGTCCATGTGGCCTTAGCTAGTTGGTGCCAGCACACCGGTGGCAGTTGGTGTGTCAATTGCCCGGTTTTAATATGTATTTGCAGTAGGCTTGAGATGTTGGCCATGAGAATGGATGTGTGGTAATCCGAGCATAGTATGTAGGCTGTATTTCCTTTGTTTATTGTGTTAATGAAAAAGGTTGGCATTAGCCGGTACATGTTGGTGTGCTTGTGATTACTTTGATATGTGCATGTTGAGATAATACGTGTGTGCATCCATTCTTGTCGACTTGCTGTGAGGAGAAAAGCAGTGAGTGTTTGTGTGCATTTGACAATCTGTAGAGTAGGCAGATTGTGTGCGTGACAGGTTGGGTGATTCTAGTGCAAAGGAACCCCATATTGTGTTGAAGGTTGACTAAGGTAGAGTGCCTTAGGCTACACAGGAGCGAAAAATTAACCTCAGATTTTGCCCCTGTAACAATTTTAGTAATCGGACTTGAAACGGAAAACCCCCAATACCGGTCGAAATTGGACACTGCAATTGGACTATCTGAGAGTGAAATTGGACAACCAATTAGGTTCCTAAAGGTCCCATGAACTTAAACTAGCAGTTAATTTGAGTAATTTTGTAGAAAACGTTAATCTCAAATTTTAGATAATTGGCTGATAGGGGCAATTTTGTAATTGTTGATATTGAATGGTAATTTTTGTGATTGAATATTTACTAGTGTGATTAGGGATTCAGAAACTACCCTAAGCCTTCAATTGATTTTTCAGCCATTAAGAGAATTTTTGATGATTTTTTCTAGGATTTTGTGCATTGTCAAAAGCTGGTTAGGAGAGCACACATCTAATATGTGAGTACATTTTATTTATGAATTTTTTTGGGAAGAACTAAATTAAAATTATGCTTGATTTGAATTTGGTTGGATTTCATTTGGTTTTCCTGCATTTAATTTATGCTCTATATATAAATATATATATATATGAATGAATTAAATAAAAGTGATATTTGATTTGCACCCAATATTTATTTGATTTTGATTGAATATTATATTTGTTTGGAATAAACATGAAATTAGTGATTTTAAAGATTAGTTTGGAATTTATTAATAGTTTGGTATTTTCATAATTATTGATAATGTTAGGAAAATATGTAAATACTGAAAGTATTTGGAAACTTTGAGAAAATATGTTTGTAAATGGTTTGGAAACAATGAAGTTTTGGAGTTGGGTTTCGATTGGAATAAATTACGAGGTGATTAAGGATGTACACAAAGTATTGGTTCTACATATGTATGTATGTTTGTTGGATGATGAGATTACATTTGTTATATATGTATTTTGCCATTCTCGACCGACCGGCCAGCAAATGAGAGATAAGGAGTTTCCTTCCTTAATGCTTCTGGAATGCTGAAAGTGTTGAGCTAAGTATTTCCCCCTATCTCTGTCTTGTGATGCCATCAGGTCGCTTAGAGTTACCTGGTGCATTAGTATATAGTGTGTTAAATTAATGTTATGTCGATGATATGATGATACATGATATGATGATGATGATGATGATGATGATGATGATGATGATGACGATGACGATGATGATGTGTCAATGATGATGATGATGTGATGATGAGGTTGGTGTTGATGATGATATTGTGATGATGATGGTTTTCATGATTTTATGTGATTGATGACGAAAATGATGATTTATCAATTTTAAGACATTTTCACCAAAATTGAGATTATTAAATTGAGTTTCAAAAATGATTTTACCAAATGTTAAATTTATAGTGACTAAATTATTTTGGAGTAATACATGGGTTTTATGCAATGTTTGCAAAATAGGGAACTTTCCAAAAGAGCGACATGAAGTTTTGAGCTTAAAAAATTTTACATATTGAATATCTATTTTTTGTAGCTAGCTAGGGGCATTCATTGAGATATTCGTATCTAACTTTATATCTTTTAACTTCTCTCTTTAGGTCATAGCTGAGGTTGACAGGTCTACCTCTCTGAGAATATCTCAGGCAAACAGCAAAAAGCCAACAAAATTTGGTATTAGAGGAAAATATATGGTGAGTTGTACGTATGAAGTCTTTTTCTTCAAGCAAAATAAATAATTAAAGCAAAGCAACACAAAATCAGAGAGTTTACCAACCTTTCTCTCTAAGAATATCTCAGCCAAACACTAAAAGCCCAACATATTTGGTATGAAAGCCAAAGATCCAATGAGTTGTGTGTGCGATGTCTCTTTCTTATACTTTTTTTGAGTGTTGTTGTTGTTGCAAGCTTCATCAGAACAGTGAATCAAAATACTGAGTGAAAATCTAGAAATTACTTAATCCAAAAACCCAAATACTGAGTTGATCAGATCCACCCTAGAGATCCCTCTAGGTTTTTTGGAGAGGCCTGCATGAGGATGATTCCACCGAATCTCCAATTGGTCGTATAGTAAAACCATCATTGCAAAGGATTTTTAAATTTAAGCGTAATGTAATAGAAACTTAAGATAATATAAATAAAGTACCGAAGTATAAGATAAAAGTCAAGGTCATGCATCATAGCTATCAAGAGTAGGAATCTGAAATATTAAAGATTTAAATATAGCCATAAAGTGAATTAATTTAGAACAGTATGATAACTATTTATGAAAGCAAGGCAGCAAGCATGGGAATACAATAGATCTTCATGCCTATGGGTAAATATCTCAACTTTAGTTATGACCTAGGGAACAAAGTTAAAAGATCAAGTGTGAGATACAAATATCACAATGAATTCCCCTAGCTAGCTACAAAATAGATATTCACTATGTAAAAACATTTACTCTCAAAACCAAACATCACTTTTTTGAAAGCTTTCATGTTTTGCAAACATTTCACAAAATCCAAGTATTATTCTCAAATACTTTAATCACTGAAAACTTAACATTTGGTAAAACCATTTTTAAAAATTATTTTAATAATCTTAAATTTGTTAAATATATCTTAAAATTGATAAATCATCATTCTCATTGCCAATAACATAAAATCATATAAAATCATGAAAACTATCATCACGTCATCATCACATCATCATCAACATATTTGTGTATCATCGTATCATCAACATAACATCCATGTACCATCATATCATCATCTTTGTCATAATACCAGCGTACTATATTCTATATCGATGTGCCATATGATCTTCCGCATCGTAATGGCGTCACGAGGTAGGGGAAGAGGAATACTCCCCTCGACCTTTCGAACGTCCCAAAAAGCGTTGAGGTTGGGATTTCATAATCTTTTTTTTCGCTTACAGGTCGAGCAGATGATGACTAATATATAGTGCACATAATCTCATCATATATACAACAACAGTGTTGTGTGGTACGACCTTTACATCAAACCTCAAACTATTTGAAAACTTTGTTTTTTGGAAAATAACCCAAAACTTTGTGAAATTTCACAAATGCACAAATTTATTTAAGACTGCCAATCTACCAAAAAATTCAAAAAATTGCAACTCATATCCTATTCAATAATTTCAAATCTTGAAAACTCATAAACCTATTAAATCATCAATGTCAATAATAAATAATAAATCATATAAGCAAACTTAATTATATGTATATATAATTTATTAGCAATCAAACATGCAAATAAATATGCAAATCGTAAGAAATCAAACCATCAATCAATAATTATGCAATATCTACCAATATTGTTTAGAAAATAAGTTACACTCATAGATCATATGCATGATCCTGCTAGATCTATGGACCAGCTTTCGATTTTGCACGAACACCTAGAATAATTCATCAAAAATTCTCTTAATTATTCAAAATTACAAGATACTAAGCCAAGTCCATCGAGTCTTTAATTACTCTAAGAAAACATTAATTACCAAAATTTTCTCACTAATTTTGGTAATTACGAAATTGAGCACTTTGTTAAGATATCATGAGCTCTAGGAACATAATTGAACCTCCAATTTCAGTCAATTTTACTCCGAGACAATCCAATTTTGATCTGCAAATTTGACCTTCGTTGAATTTGGGCATTCCTTTTTACTAATCCAATTACTTCAATTTTATACCAACATGAAATTAAAGAGAAAAGGAACCAGAATTGCTACCAGAATATTAAAGTTGACAGCCAAAATTGGATTTTTTCAAATTTGGCCAAGTTGATATAAGTTGAAGACATTGGAAGCTTGCCCAAGATCCATAGATCATGTTGGTATCAACGGTGAGCACTCACTCACCTTTGCTATGCCAGATTGATGCTAACAAGCTCTCTTTGAAAGGTAGAGTTTTAACTAATATAAAACGAGCAAATCATGGCCAATAGTCACAACCAATAGCTTGTTCAAGGTCTGAATACGCTAAAGGTAAGGTCTATTCATGTTGAAATGTTAATGCTGAGCTATCATAATCCATGGAGGTCACAAGCATTAGTGGTGGTGAGGCTTTTGGGGTGGAAAAAAGTAATGATGGTCATGGTGAGGCCTCAAAGTCCACGAAACATGGTGGAGCTAGGTGGAGGTGGTGGCTGTTTATGGTGATTTTCTGAGAACTTTGACTCTATTGTTTCCAATTTTTTGATGGGTTTCTATAATTTAGTATAATCACGTAGATCATTGAACAAGCTTTCCAATGATACCAAGCATACATCGTAACTCATCCGGACGTGGGAGATTTGGATGTTTGAATTTGCATTGGTGGTAAAGGCTCTAAAATAGCAATTTTGGGAGAAAACGATGCGCTTAGGTTTTCTTGATGATGAGTATGTCTCGATTTGCATGCATTATATCCTATTTGTAGACTCAAGCATGTGCCAGGTGTACCCTCAATTTTACAAATAAATTTTACATTCTTTGGTGCTAAAAGTGAATATAAAATGATGATATTTATTGTGAAAAATTTTCACCAATTGACTCACACATATCAAATAATGTTATCTCATGTAATAAAATACCCAATAGTTAAAATTTAATAAGTTGGTTAGTGAGTCTCAAGTTCCAACTTGTCCATAAATAAAAACTACAATAAATTAGCCATAACTTAAAAAATTATAATTCCGATTTAAATGTGTTGCTAGTCAATGTACTCATATTGATGAGCACTACGCTATACTGAGGTGGTTAAGCCTAAACTCATCCACAGGAAAAGTGAAAATTTGATTCTTCACTATTCAACGTAATCAAAATTTTAAAATAGGGAAGGTGTGAAAATTCGGGTAGTTATAGATGTGGTAGCAGAGCCAAAGATCTAGTGATTTATGCTTGATGTCTGTTTCTTCTACTTTTCTTGAGTGTTTTTGTTGCTTGTATCATCTGCAAGCTTTGCTAGAAGAGTGAATCAACACTGATTGAAATCCCAAAAAAAAATAACTCATCCAAAAACCCTCTTTTCAAATGGCCTATTCAGTCTATTCAGCTGCAACACCATTGATATTTGGTGGATAAAAATATTTTATTTGAAGAATAAAAATGAAGCTATATCTCAAGGCATTTGGCCTTTGGGATGTGACAAATGGTGGTGGAGAACCAGAACCACTGAGCTCATATCTTTTTCTTACGCATATCAAGCTTTATGAGGAAAAAGTCTCCAAAATTTCAAAGCACTCAATGCTTTGCACGCATATATAAGTGACTTGTGAAACAACCAACAAAGCATGGGAAAAGCTTAAAAAAAGTTTCATGGAAGCTCAAGGATAAGACATATAGATCTTCAACCAGAGAAGAAAGTTTGAGACTTTGAAGATGAGGGAGTCCAAGTCTATGAAGGATTTCACCAATCGGCTACTCAAGGCAGTGAACCAAATATGAGTCCTAAGAGATGAGCTGAATAACCTACAAATTTTTGAAAAGGTTTTTCTGGTGAGTTTGCTAAAAAGTTTGAGCTCAAGATATCCTCTTTGGAAGAGTTTCGGAACTTGAGTAAGATTAGTCTCTAAGATCTAATAAATGCCCTCCAAACTACCTAGCAAAATAGGCAGATAAAGAATGAAAAGTCTTTGGAGAATGCCATGTACTCTTGACAAAAAGGTAGTCAACAAGTACAACAATAAAGTTGTATGAGACAAAAAATATTTTGTGGCCTGTGACAAATATTCTAAAGATAGAACCAAACAGGGCACAATCGAGTGGAAACTTTTTCCATCTCATCTCCTCCTCAAAGTTAACGTCTTGGCTTACAATAAGTTTATGAGTTTCAATGTTGTATACTCAGAAACCCTTGCTCACTTTATTATATCCGACTAAGACATCAACTTGAGCTCTTTTGTTTAACTTAGTTATTTTCTCTTCAACATATGAAGGTAATAAACATTTCCAAAGACTTTTAGATATTCCAAAGAGGGCATGTATCCTTGTCAAAGCTTAGACATGGTCTTGTCTCCTATGGTATTGGAGTAGATGTAGTTTTGGATGTAGGTTATGGTATCGACTGCCTCATCCTAGAAACATCTTTGAAATTTTGCTCTCAAATAGAAAGCATTGAGCCATATCCATGATGGTACAATTTTTTCTCTCTGAAAACCATTTTATGGTGTGTACAGTGTAGTGAATTGATGTAATTTCTCTATCATTGCATACTTGTTATAAAGCTTGACCACTGTATTCTACCTCATTGTTTGACCTTACACTCTTTGACATACAACCAGATTGATTCTACACAAGCTTCCTAAATTCATTAAGTCTTTTGGACACTTGTGATTTGTGAGTTAAAAAGTATACTGAATAAAATCCATGAATAATCATCTATAAAAGTAAGGAAGTATCTATTTCCATGTATTGAATGCATACTCATAGGACCACAAATGTTCGAGTGAATAGCTCTAACTTGAATGAGGTGAACTACTTCCTCATAGTAAAAGTCATGCAAAGTGTTTGAGCCATCTTCATCTCTCAAGAAAAATATATCAATGACCTTCTAAAAAAATTTGACATGGACAAATGCAATGCCACAACAATGCCAATGAACCATGATGGGATATTTCTCAAGGGAGATGGCATTGCAAAAGTAAATCCCTCTACCTTTAGGACTCTCATTAGAATATGTTTGTTCATCTAGGCCAGATGTTATGTATGTTGTGTGTGTATTATCACGATATATGCTAGCTCCTTCACAAGCTCATTATGAAGCAGCTAAAAGAATTCTTAGGTATCTTAGATGCACCAAGCACTATGAAGTGTGGTATGAAAGAAATGTTAAATGTTTTTTTTTATGGTTTCTTAGACACTATGGATGACATGAAGAGTACTTTGGGGTACATGTCTAGACATGGAAGTGGTTCATTTTCATGGGACTCTAACAAACAGAGCACTGTTTCTCAAAGCACGACTGAGGCAGTTGCAACAAATCAATATATATGGCTGAGGAAACTATTAAAGGATTCGAGTGACGAGCGAAGGGAAGGAACTACCATTAAGTGTGACAACACTTCAACAATGTCTATTGCATAAAATTCGATTCAACTTGGGAGGACAAAGCGTATAATAGTGAAGTAGCATTCACTAAGAGAGTTTGAGGCAATTGGATAAGTGAAGTGGGAATATGTCCGATTAGAGGACTATGTTGCTAATATATTTATAAAGCCTATTTTGAAGAACAAGTATAAGGCATTGAGAGACTATCTCATTGTCTCGGGCAAAATTCCCAAAAAGGAGTGTTAAAAAGATGAAAATTTTGCCACATTTTCCTATATGTCCGAGCCTCAAAAAAAGTTTGACTCCAACATCTGTCTGAGGTGTAAATGGTTGAGGCCAAAATGTTTGAGAATGAGATGGCTGAGGATGTTGTTTTAGAGGTTGAAATGTCTGAGGTTGGAATTTTGAGGATAAAATGTATAAGGATATCGGTCTAAAGATAATTTTTATGTCTATGCCAATTCAAGAAGTCTAGCTCTCAAAATGTCTAAGACACACTCTCGGAATGTCTAAACATGCCTAAGGAAATAACAAGTCTTTGTCTCAGCAAAGTTCACACTTAAAATTTCTATGCTTGGACTCATATATATCTGGGAATGAAAAGTATCCGCAAATAAAAAAGTGTGGCTTAGTACAACATGTATTCTCACCAACACCTTCCTCATATAGTCGAACATGGGATGCAGCTATATTCTACCCAAATTAGCAAGGATTAGCATTTGGAGACTCCATGTCTTGCGAAAAGCATAAATCAAAGTTGACTACAAAAACTCTAGAGAATGAGTCAATTTCAGGCTGATGGGTTGATCTTATCCATATGAATTTAAAATATGGACTTCAAATATATTGTGTTTTAGTTTAATGCAAGTGAAATTTCATGTACTGTCTCTATAAGTACAATGAAATGCTGAGATTTTACAATAAGAAGAGCTTTTATTTTCCTTCTCTTTTAATCTTCTTCCGTTAGCAAAAGAAAAAAAAAAGACAAAAGAAAAGAAAAGAAAAAAAACGAAGCAACATAAAACCAAAGAGTTACTAACCTTTCTCTTTGAAAATTCTCAGCTAAACACCGACAACCAACAAGTACCTTTATAATAGCTAACTAGAATGAACAGATGTGCAAAATAAAATGTTAAAGTTCAAAAAAGTCTATAAAAGTCATTCTTGAATAAAAATAAAGTCTTGATTAGATTAGATACCTCTAGACTTTGTAAACATTTAAAATGTTGTTACCTTAAGACTCTTTAAGAGTTTATAAAAGTTTTTATTCAATATCCCATAACTTTACAAAGTTTTTAAAATTCTTAATTAAATACACATAAATGTTTTAAATTTATAGAAGTCTTTTAAAGTCTCGATTCATTAATAGACCCCCAATAAATATCATCTATGAAAAACCTAGTTTTCTATCATGGTTTTTTTCTTAATCAACATAATCAGTAGCAAGCACAAAAGCCCACTAAAATCCATTCAAAAGATACTTTTACAATTTATTCACTCAATTGCAAACAAGAAAATATAATCCAGTAGTTAACCTAAAAAAGGTAAAAGAAAAGAGAATATATTAAAAAACATACAAGTGATGTAGCCACAATTTTGAAGAGAAAATAATAATTCAAATAATCAACCTAGAAGCAACAGTCTGAGAGCTATTGAACAGCAATAATCATAAATGAACGATCAAGGTTCATCACAATCACCAATAAATGTTTAAGAAAAGAATGAATCCCCCAAAACACAAAAAAAAAAAAAACAACAATTTATAAATAAAGAAGATTGACGATATGGTGGCACACTGTCGAAGAAAATGAGAGAATCCAAATAAATGACTATTTGTAAGTTACTATAAAGTGAAAGGAAAAAGTGGTAAAGAGAGTTTCATATTTATTATATACATGCATATTTATAACATATTGGCAGATTCACTAAACAAGAGTTTGCCTGCATGCATGTTCAAGAGCATGTATCCCAGATAAGACTATTGAGCAATTAAGACTGCATTGAATTAGTGAGAGTATTGTAATATGCATTGGTGATTATATAATATTGCCTTGTTTATCAATACATGAATGTAAGTGAATCAATATTATATATGGATGTGTGCACACATATTGTCTGTTGACTCCTTGAAATGGGATTGTTTGATATACTAGTATTGTTGTATATTTTTGACAACTAGATTAAGTATATTGTTGTATCCCGTCAATACACTATATACATGGTTGAAATTGTGATGATTATTGTTTGAGATTTACTAATATTGAACATTTTGGATCTAGGTTATGTGTATTGTTGTACCCTGTTGGTATGCTATATGCTTAATTGAAATGATCAATTTGTGTGTGATATTATGAGGTAAGTAAGTATTGGTTTATGGTTAATGATTATGCTCTCCAAGTGAGAGACTGTTAGAATAATTAGGTGGACTAGGCATAATTATGTGGATTAAATTACTGGGCTTCGATATTTCCAATAATGGAATTGGACACATTTATAGCAATGAGGCCCATTAAAATCATTCTTCTCTTTATTCTTTAGTACGCTCATTATACCAAAAAAATCTGATGTCTTTTTCTCAGTGGAATCCTAATAAGATTTGAACTTGTCACTATTTTTAAATATATTAGTATTAAAATTATATTATTAATTTGTGTTTGCTATAAATATGAGATGAAGGCCATTGTTTAATAATATACACATTATTTTGACCTAATGAGAAATAGCAAACAGTTGAGAGGGTTGGTTTCCTAGTTGTCTCTATAATTCGTTTATTATTTTGTAGGTCTTATAAAAATTGAGAATCAATGGTAGAAACTTCTAATCAGACTATGGTGAACAATAAGTTGATACATGCTATTGAATAACATAAGATTTAGATGAGATAATCAATTTGTCCGTTGCATTTATGTTTATTGTCTCATAATATGTTTATTAAATTTCAATAGTAAATGCTTTGAATTAGATTTTTCCTATGGTTATTTACTTGGTTTAGCATGCCCATAATTTTGGATTATGATGAGTATTAAAACATGTTATAGCTTCGAATTAAAAGAAGGGTTTTCTATGAAATTTTGGTTATTTTCATATTAAAAGATAAATGCTAGAATTTTAGTTTGTGATTTTTGAATCTAAGGACTTTTTATTTGGATTTTATTTGGTCATGGTGATTAATCCACATGTGAAAGGATTTTTCTTTATATTTTTGTTGCTTGTTTTGGCTATGAAGGATATGCTTGAAATGCTTGAAAGTGTATTAAGTGAAGTGGAATTTTCGGTTAAAATAGCAAGTTTGGTACTTTGTTTATGATAAGTAAGTTAGAAGAGGCTTATATTGAGTTGTTGTGTACATTTTAGTAACTGAGCTTTCATTTAGTTACTTTAGTAGGGGTTGAGGTGAAACCTTTACTTATTTTGTTCAGCAATATGTTTTGAGCTTATTGTAACGAAATAGTAATTAATTCTATTTCTTTGGTTTACTTAGCAGAAGAACTCCAAACGGGGATGTTGCACGGATCTAGCTTAGGAGCTACTTACTTATGAGGGGGAAATTTTTATTTCCATGCACATTGAATATATTTATATGTTGATCAATGGATTCTACATATTTTTCTAAAATGCCTATTTGAGGCAAGTTTCAAAAAATTCATTTTATCGAGTTTTGGTGTGCATGAAAGGTCTTGAGGTATGAATCTGATTCTTTTATAAATCATGGTTTCTCTAAAGGCGATTTAAGGAAAATATTCATATCATTATTCCTTATTTTCAAAAAGGAAAAGAATTATGATTATTGTTTCGAGCATGTATTTTTACATGAAGCCACAATTGATCTTTAATAGATATATTTATGCATGTTTGTAAGATTACCATGCATACTGAGTCTTGAATTGATAAATGTAGGATTATAAATGTTTTAGTTGCATACTATAATTTATTTATTTTGGTGTAGATAATGATACTGTGATGATCTTGATATTGAAAAATGTGAAAATGATATGAGATTGTTGTGGTGATGTTCTGATTTCGTGGATGGATGTTATCAAGTCTGCGCATGATTGTGGCTCCACCTGGAACTGGAGCCTATTCAGTTAGGTGAGTAATATGGGCTTGGAGACTACTCGGCCTTATTTTATGAGATCGGCATGGAGCTTGATCAGCCATTGTTGATGACGGTTTTTATACAAAGTTATTTATTATAATTCCTAGATGTCATTTCAAATATTAATTTATATAAATTTCTCCATAACGATTTATTAAGTGATCGATTATTTTACTGTACTACATATTGCATTTTACTCTTACTATAAACATTTTACTTAACTGTATGTTAAACTCCACTCACTGAGTATTTTAGTACTCACCCATCTTTTGCTCCTTCGTCTAGGCGATTTTGGGTTTTCTACTCAATACTACTTCTAGTAGGTAGCATGGTTCTATACAAGGCTTTTGATTTTAGCATTTATTTGGCGACTACTTTTATTTTGGAAACGATGTTTTGGCTTGTTAGAGCCTTGGGTTTGTTTTAAGGTTTTGGGAGTTTTTCTTTAGTTTGTAAGTTAATTCCTAATATATTTTGGGACTTGCTATATTTTATGCTTTACGTTGTATGACTATCCAATGGAATTTTCTACATATTATTTTTAGTATTAATATATATGGAGATTAGAAAATTTGTACTTCAACTAAGATACACATATTTTCTTATATTGATCAAATCATCTTTTAAGTAATTTTCTAGTTATGAAGATTATAAAAGATAAAACCAAACCTATTATTTTGATTTTAATGTTAATAGATATTTAAAGAGAATGCTTAATGACAATTGGTTAATTAACAGTCAATGCAAGTAGGATTAACCTGAGTTTAGTTCTATTACTCTTACTTGAACACAACCGTATTGTCTATCTTCTTCGTTTATAAGCAATTTTTTTTTGGAATGACATTTCTGAGGCTCAACAAGTTAAGCTTATGGTCTACAAAAGCTTCAGTATGGTAGGAATAGAGTTTTTTGAAAGATTGTTGTTGTGTAACCAAGCATGAATTAAAATGAAAGCAATAATAAAAACAAAAGCAGGTAGCAAGTAGTTTATCAAGATTTAAAAAAAACAAGGATTATGACTTCACTACTATTACTCCTATTTAGCCCTAATGCATCATAGATTCATAGGTTAACCCCCCTTTAACCACATATGACTAGAAGTTGATTTCTCAATGCATTCTAATCTAGCAAGCACAACGCGTATTTAATTATCTCTAATCTAAATATGGAAATTTAAGCCCTAAGACATGCAAACCCAATAAATCATGTTAAAGTTGTCACTAGGGCATGAAATATTTCTATAACCATGTATTTTATTGCCCATCCATACTTATATCCCTTATTTCTAAGCCAATATAAATACTTAATCAATCCACCTTTTCATGGAAGCATTAAGAACTATAATAAAATATTAACCTTAAACATGAATCAAACTTAAATATGCATTAAACACTATATATTTGTAATAGGGTTACATCATAATCCTCATAGAAAAATTAGCTACACACCGTCCCTAAATTATCCATCAAATAAAAAAGAGATAACATAGTTTAAATAGAAAAGAAAATAAGAGTAAAGAAATCAAATCAAAAGTTGATGGTTGTTGGATTTAGTTCTTCAATCTACAAAAACCCTAAACGGCTACCCAAAAATAGCGTCACTAGTTGTAAATGGCAACGTAAATTCTTTTGTTGCGGAAAGGGTTGTCGCAGAAAGTGAAAAATATTTGTGAAGGACAATATGCGTCGCTAAATAAGAATATTTTTGGCAACACAGAGCATCGTTGTTAATGAAATACATAGGTGACGCGGGCGTCGCATTTTCTCCACCAAAACGGCGACAAGGGCGTCGCAGTTGTGGACCAAAATGGCGATGCTAGCGTCGGAGTTGGGAACCTAAATGGCGACGCTAGCGTCGCAGTTGTGCACTGTAATGGCGATGCTAGCTTCGCCTTTTCTTCATGCGTATGTCACTAATTTTCCACCCAAATAGCGATGCCTACGTTGCAGTATTATTAATTTTTTTTTAATGGGGACAACAATTGACCATTTGTTGCAAAAATTATTCGTCGCTGATAGCATTTTTTGGCGACGAAATTCATCACTAATTATTTAGACCATTTTTGTCAAACCGCAGCAAATTTAAATTTAATTATCTATAATAGAATGATGAATGACTCAAATTATATACACCATTCTGAAATGAACTACATATATGCATGTTACATATTATGTTAGACAAAATTATCTTATGAGATCATTTCAAACCTTCATTGTTATTTCTAGTTATGCTTTATTATTTTATACATTAATTAATGAATCCGCAGCTTCCCAAAAGTGACTAATATACAAAAATAATTGAAAGAGTGATAATTGAACCAAAAAATAAAGTAAAATTGAAAGAGTGATAAACAACAGAGGGTTTCTAGCAATTCAAAATTTGTCCGCATGAATCACACCAATCCAATAAATTTACAGCAAAAATTCTTGAAATTGATAACATATTCACAATCCACTTGACTGACTTTTTTTTTTTTAAGTTTATAATAAGGTTAGTTCCTTTATTTGACTCTCTGCAATTCTCTCTAATTCAGAAGATAAGAAACTAATAGACAATATTGCCACATTCAATGTCTAGCTTACAACTAGGGAAATAATATAACAATGATATAAGAAGAAACAAATATTTTCAAATAATTAATGCAAACAACAAAATTACATATGTACAAATAATGCAAACAACAAAAAAGCCAAGCAGTTAAATATTTCCATAAGTACAATAATTAAATGTGTCATTGTTTTTGTCATCTAAAAGTATGTATATATAAGCGGAAATATAAATTATATCTTACTACGATATGAATGGGAGTACGGAAGCTGTCCATTCTGCTCTAAAATGGTCAACATATTGCTAGGTCCAAGCATTATCTTGGAACTACACATACATACCAAATTATATGAACACTTCGTGGCCCACAATTGGTGGTGGCAAAGAGGCCATCCATATTTGATACATGTCGAAAGGGTCGAGCCTCCTTAACAACACTATAAGTTCAGGGCCAAGATTGTATGAGCAGGCAACATCAAATTCATCATCTGCAGCACCATCTGTTGGCTCAACCTTTATTGGTGTAGGCCTTTGTGACCTATGTGAGCCACTTGATCCTGCAGCAACTACTTGTTTGCCCTTTGATGTTCTCATTTTCCCATAATCTTAAAACCAAAATAAAAAAACATCTTAGTATCACAAATTAGCTAACATATATATGCGAACATAAAAAGTTAGTTTTGAATATATAATGTTATATACCGCATCGGATGGCAGAATAACAAGATGATGGGGCCACACGACGAATAATCATTCTGCTTCTTTAACATATAGCACGCTGAAAGAGGGTACAAGTAACAATGTAGTAAGATCAATCGCTTCGTTTAGTGAGACTCTAATGTTGTCCGATCCTAACTCTATACCATAACAAACTGAACTATCGGTTGTCAAAGTTCCAATTGCCACAACGTTATCTCGTGTCCCTTCTGCAAGCTCACATATAATGCCCTGCATTTCAACGTCATGTTTGAAAACGTCAGGGGGTTATCACAATCAATATTACGAATATATTGTAAGAATTTAATAATGGTACACGTACCTCATGCTGTACAGGTGTGGGATCACTAGGTGGAACAACTGATGGAGGAGGAACAAGCTGAGTGGCCAAATTAGTGACATCATCTTGCCGAGCATTGCTCAAATTATCAGCTGCATGACATGATCCATGTTCGGGTGACTATGGTGGTATGTCAAGGCCGCATGCAGCAGCGAGATCACATACATCATCCACTGCCCTTTTCTTTCGTATAACGTCGAAAAGACTACTCAAAACCTGCTCCAATTTCTCTATCCTCTCATTCTGCCTTTGGATATTTAATTCTACATCAGGTTCCTTATTCTTTTGTGTGCTTCGCCACGGTGTTTTGAAAAAATTCTTGACCATGTACCCTTGTCCCTTTCCTCAAAGCTGACCAGGATACTCCTCGAACCCGAGGGCTTGTGTAAGCACATAATTTGGAGGAGAGGCATCAAGAATGCCTTGAGTGACATTCTACTTTAAAGCATGCTACAAAAAACAAATGAAAACTAAATAATATTAATATGGTTAATTATGCATAATTAATATAAATAAAATGACCACTAATTTTGTTAATTATATTACTCACAATGTTTTCAACAATTGACTCAACCTCCAGATTGTCTACCCGTCCATCTTTCTTCGTTCTTGCGCGGATCCATAGCTTTTCACGCTCGAACAATTCGATAGTGCCTCTTTCAGCTTGCTGCAAATTTAGACATGCATTAAACATATGGAATTGAATCTCTTATATTCGATAATTAAATTAAAATATATTAATCTTAATGTGTACGTGCATGTATACTTGATTATATATATTACCTACCAACTCCACATTTAACCGCAGATATCCCTTACAGCCAAGTCGATGGGGATATTTGTTGCCTTGCTGTATTTCCTTTCGATCCGCACTTAACTTCTGTAATTAATGTTGACATCATATATTTTAATTTGAATTAATGTTCTATAAAGTGTTTGACACATGCATACATAATTAAATTCTATACCAATTTGGATATTATTTTTACCTTGAAGTCTTCACCAAGCCTATGGGTGAGAAATAAATCTCACTCTTCTTGTTTGATGAATTTATACTTGTCAGTGAGTGGGTACTTGAACAGATCGGGGTCTTTCAAGTATAGGGTCACATACATCTCAAACAGCTTGTGCTTAAACCTCCTCCACTTCCCAACATAACTTCTAAGAGTTTGGTCCTTTTAAGAGTCATCATTCTTTGAATAACCCTATAACAACATCAATGTAGCATATAGTAAATAACTCTATAATGTAATTAGGGTTTAGGGTTATATATGCCATGGAATATTACCTTTAATGCTTCCCATAGGTTGTCTTTCAATGCTAGAGACACATCGTTCCATCTTTTAATGCAAATCGGTACCGTGGAATGAGTGATTGAACCCGCCAAGTTGACCATCCTCACAGTTTCCTTGTTTAGTGGAGCTCCATGCTCATTGAACTGTAGTTCCAACTGCTTTTCGTCGGCCTCCTTTCTAAACTCTTTTAGCGTTGTAGGTCCCTAACCTTTCCGCTTAGGAATTGGAACAGTACTTGGACCGACTGCTTCATCCTTTGTGGATAACAGCTCATCGGGAGAAAGAACAATATCATCCTCATTCGGATCCATTTATCTGTAACACACAACACAGTCACAAAAATGTATGATTATGCATGCATTCATATGTTAAACGGTCCTAATTTAAATTGTCGCCTATTACTTATATACTTTAAACAGTGTACATATGTCGCCTTTTCATTTTAATGCGTTGCCTATTTACTATATAGTTTTTAATGTCCTAAGTCACATACTATTGCTTAAGTTGATTTTAATGGTGTCAATGCGTCGCTTATTGCTTATATTTTAACGATCTACATATGTCGCCTAATTTATATATAAGTTTTAATATATTATGGACAGCATAATGTTCACCTACATATCAACAAAATTAATTAATGCGTAAAACTGTATATACTTTTATCCAAATTTTTCATGGTCACCTACATATCAACAAACTGTATGGCATTTGTATCCATAAATGTATGACAACAAAACTCACAGGACTTATCATAATATAATTTAATATTTATTTATTTAATTACATACTATTACATCATAAGCATGCAAACCATAATAAACGTATACATTTTTAATATTAATATGTATTAAACAACATCCATTTATAAACAACTTCATTTACATACAAACAGTCATATGAAACACAATCACAATTTGTCAAACATAATTTAATTTATCCATTTTCTAACAAAAATATTAAAATAAAATTGATCAAAAATTCAAACATGTAAACCCGGGTCCGATGATGCCCTGTTTGAAAACGCTGTGTACGTTTGAAATACACCAAGAGTTCAACGGTGGCGAACGACAATGAACCCGATAGACCGGCAGCGGTGACAATGGACTCGACAGTCCGGCGTTGTGTGTACGAGTATGTGGATTGGTCGCCTTGAAAAGAGAATGAATCTAGGTTTCAGATCGGCAGTGGCGGCATGTTTAAGTCCGGCGGCAGTGAGAGTTTGAGAGGAAATATGAAAAATACAGATAGCGGGCTCAGTTTGAGACAGATGAGAGGGGGTAGGGGAATAGTGGGATGAAATTTGGGTTCGTGGGAATTTATCCCGCCTTAATTATTCACAATAGGCGACGCAGACATCGCTAAAGGTCTTTAACGACGCTCTGCGTTGCCGTTTCTTTCATTTTTGCGATGCTAGCATTGCTATAAGTTTCTTTTCTGAGACACTAGTGTTGCTAAAGTTAATTTTTTTTAATTATTTGTAGCTTTTAATTTTTAATTATAATAATAATTATAAATTTAATATATAATTCATAAATATAAATTATATAGTTGGAATATAATGGATTTTATAATTTATATGTTATATAATGTATATAGTTGTTTTATTTTATATTTGATTTAATATACATAATTATAAATTTTAGTTCAAACTCTGAAATTAAGTCAACAACTCTTTAAAAAAATATTTATGCAACATTGACTTAATTTATATTTAGGTAGAAATACTAAATGTATAATAAGTATTTGCAATGCTAGCGTTGGCAAAAGTGTGATAAAGGCGACGTTAGCGTCGCTATATGTCTGGTATTGGCAACGCTAGCGTCGCCAATACAGTAATATTTTTTTTAAAGAATTTAATATGTATGATTATAATTTTTTTATTTTAGTTCAAAAAAAAGAATTTAAGTCAACAATTAATTCTAAAAAAAAACATTTATGGAACATTGGCTTAATTTAGATTTAGATAGAAGATACTTATTAAATATATAGTTTATTTAATTTTATATTTTGATATATTTTTATACTATCAACTCATTCTTTGGTAACTATATAATTTATATAGTTGTTTTTTTTATATTTGATTTAATATACATAATTATAAATCTTAGTTCAAAAACTGAAATTAAGTCAACAATTAATTCTAAAAAAAAAGCATTTATGCAACATTGGAATAATTTAGATTTAGATATTCATTAAATATTAAATTTAGTAGTCAACAATTATGAAATTTATGAAAAATAAAATATTTAGATTAATGCTTGTAAATATAAATTATATAGTTTAAATTATATATAATTTTCATATCCACACCCCTTCACAATTATCATGAATATAAACTTCTTCATAGTCTTCGTCACTGTTAACAGCAATGTCGTCGTCCACACATGGAAGACGATCGGCAAATGGGTTATGATCCATGGGAGTTTCTTCGTCATCGTCGTCTTGTTCAACATCATCAACAAATACATCCCGTTGTGGTGGAAATAGCACTACTGACCAACGTGGATCAAGTTGATCCTCAATGTAAAAAACTTGCTGCGATTGTGAGACCATGATGAATGGATCTGATTTGTGACCTAACTTATTAAAGTTCACACATGTAAAACCTAAGTCATCAGTTTTCACACCGGTACTGCTGTCAACCCAATCACACATGAAAACAGTGATGCAGAAACCAATGTAATTGACATCCCAAATTTCTTTTACTTTACCATAGTAAGTTATATTGGCTAAAATAGGATTATTGTCTTTTGCTGTTGCATAATGCATACCTCGGGCTTCTATCTTCACTCCACTATTTTGTATGACACGTTTATTGTCCTTTTCCACAATGTTGAAACAAACCCTTTTAATGACATAATCTTCATGCTTTGTTACCACCCATTGTGGACCTTGTGCAAGCCACCTCAATGTGTCATCCACATTACAAGTCGGTTTACATTGCTCGGCGTCAACCTATTAACATCAGATATTGAAAGTCATTAGCATATTGAGGAGCGTAGTAAATAAATTGTGTTTGGACATGCACCAAACAATTAAAAGATATATATTAAATTCTAGCTATACCTTATCACGCAACCAATACATAAATGTGCGGTTGTGCTCGTCTTGAACCCATTTTTCCATCTTTCCTCAGTTTCTTTTATCGGCTTTCAATGCTTTCAAATGAAAACTAACAATACCCAAAAAACAAAATATTAAAACTGAATATTAAATGCATGTACGTGCAATATGCAATAGATAGTGCAGTGACAATAAAACTCCATACCTCCTATATGGCTCCACCTCCGGGGAATTTGAAAGAATGGTCATATGGACTTGCTCCTCAAGCTTTTGATCATTGTCATTTAGCCTTTGATATCTACCAATAGGGTTCCCAATTGCATCTAACCCTCGTTTGTACTCACTACAAAACTCTATTGCTTCTTCAGCTACATAACTCTCAGCGATGCAACCTTCTGGATGATTTTTGTTGCGAACATAACTCTTCAATATCTTCATGTACCTCTCGAATGAGTACATCCATCTGAAATGCACTAGTCCACACAATCGAACTTCTCGTACAAGGTGCACAGTTAAATGAACCATTACATTGAAAAAAGAAGGTGGAAAAAACTTTTCCAGCATGCACAATGTTCTCACAAGATCACTATGTATGGCATCAAGGGATGCAGTCTCGTTTGATTTTTTACATATTGAATTAAAGAAAAAACAAAATCTAGCAATTGCAGCTCGCACGTTTGTAGGAGGCAATAGTTGCTGCAACAACGTGTGATTATTATGGGATTTCATCCCTACTAACTTCAAGTCATCCATTCTCACAATATTATGAAAATTTGATGAATAACAATTAGGAACTTTTAGCTCTCCCAAAAATCGACAAAATATATGTTTCTCTTGTTTAGATAACGTATAACATATAGGAGGCAAAAAAGTTTGTGCTCCATGTATCGACGAGGCCAATTCAAGCCGCAGGCCCATATCCACTAAATCCAACCTCACATTTATTCCATCTTTCATTTTACCTGGAATATTAAGCAATGTACCTATTATACTTTCGCAAACATTTTTCTCAATATGCATCACATCCATGTTGTGGCGTATATGAAGATATTTCCAGTACTGTAAGTCAAAAAATATTGACTTCTTTTTCCAACAATGTTCAACGTCATCTCCTTATAAATTTTTACCTCTATGTGTGTCGTCAAAAGTACAAGCATTAAGCATTTCCAAAATTTCCTCTCCAGTCAATGGTACCGGAGGCTCTCCAAATTCTTGAAACCCATTGAAAGCCTTTTTTTGCTTTCTGTATGGATGATTATGCGGTAGGAATCTTCTATGCCCAACAAAACTCATTTTCCTACCATTTTGCAAGCAAATAGCAAAAGTGTTCTCACTGCAAATTGGACATGCATGGTATCCCTTCGTTGCATGACCCGCTAAGTTGCCATAAGTGGGAAAATCATTTATCGTCCATAGCAGCACTGACCGAATTCCTTTCTACGATAAGCATCAAAAGCTTCAATGCCCTCGTCCTACAACAATTTCAATTCTTCAATTAAAGGCTCCAAGAATACATCGATATGGTTGCCAGATTGTCAGGTCTAGATATTATAAGAGTCAACATCATGAATTTTCGCTTCATGCACAACCAAGGAGGAAGATTATACACGGCACTAATCACAGACCAAACACTGTAGACACTACTCTGTAAACTGTGCGGGTTCATTCCACCAGCTACAATACCGAGTCTAAGGTTTCTATCTTCAACTGCGAAGTCTGGCCAATAACGGTCTACCGATTTCGAAGCTGGAGAATCCACTGGGTGCTGCATTTTGCCTCTTACAATCTTTCTCTCATTTGCACGCCACAGCAAATTCTTAGCGGTCGAAACACTGTGGAACATTCTTCTAAAACATGGAACCAGCTGTGAAGATGCCTCACCACCAGCTGACTCATAGGATTCACCGTGCCAAACCCATTGCCTGTAATTGCTATCAAATATGTTCCAATATATGTGACCTTTTATGTCCTTTATAAAATGCAATGTCATATTGCCACATTTCATGCAAGGGTACCGAACAGCATTACGATCACTTACATTTTTCGCCGCAAACTCTAAAAATTCGTCCACACCTTTGGCAAAATGTGTGGCTCGTCTATCCGAATATATCCATGACTTATCCATTCGACAAAATATTATTTGAGTAACTAATGCAGTAATCTTCATATTGCATCAACATATGAAAGTAACCAAAACACATGTATGCAGAAATATTGTGTATTAAACGTATAAATACCACGTAATTCGAGTTTACGTGTAAACTTTCTTGCAATGTGCAACTTTGGTTGAGTTTGTATTCAGTTTCGTATGATGATTCTGCGCATGGAAAAAATTATAGATCGAGAAACTAAAACTCAATTAATAATGTAAAATATTTATATAATTTATTTAGCATAAAGAGGTGGATGGACATTAAATGAGGCATTCATTACAAGTTGGTAGACAAATCGTTGACCATGAAATTTGAATTTAAGGACACTTTTGCAAATTGGACAGGTGATTCAAACATCGCAAATGTAACTGAATTATTTTTTACATATATAAATAAAAGTTTAAACATTTCAATAATGAACATTAATTGTTTTTATTGAATTAATGTAATATCAGTTGTTTAATGAACACATTGTCATTTAAATTTATTTAATCGTTTATTGATTACTTTTTAAAAATAATATCTTAAGTATTATTTATTATTGTCTTTTCTATATATTTTTGGTGAATAAATTAAGGCTCTTTGATATATATATATATATATAGATATATTATTTATACAAATTAAACAATATCTGATGAAATATATGAAATATTTTTATTGATATTACACAAACATGTTTACATATATAAATTATCCATATATATGCATCTCCAGCATATCATCAGGTTTACATTAAAATATGTAGATCTCGATCGACAAATGCAAGACCAAGGGAGTAGAAGAAGAAATTCACCCCTTGTCCAAGTATTGCTTGATTGCCATTCTTTGACACCTGACAAGGATTCCTCCTGTAATAATAATGAAACATTTGATCTTTAGAGATAGATGAACTACCTGAAGAATATACGACAATTTGAAGTGGGTCAACATGTAAAAGGGAGTAAAGATCATAAATATTTCATCATTTCCATATATTTTGAAATAATATCAACTAAGAGATCATGAAACCAAGAAGAATTTCAATACATGCATAGTTGCATTTTTTTTTCCCAATGGTCCAAGAATATTTCATTATTTCCTTTTATTTTGAAATAATTTCAGCTGAATAATTGGGCATAACAGATGAAATTATTTAAAAATATAGGGCAAGAAAGATATATATATATATATGTAAAAGAGAGGAACAAATCTTGAAATGTGGATTGTTGAGGATGTGCCTATTTATAGATAGACAATGGTAGGTGCAAATTTAATGTTAGGAGGTTGGAATTAAATTCCGGTTTCGGCGATTTTGAAGTTATTTGCGACGCTAGCATCGCCATTTTGAAGTTATTGGTGACGCTAGCGTCGCCATTTTGATATTGTTGCATTTTTTTTCTGAATAATATTTCTTTTACAATAATAGATGAGTTGATTACAAGTACTTCAATATGTTATAAATAAACTGATCGATAAATTAGGAAACATAAGTTTTTCAACCACAATATAATTTAACTATTTTATTAAATATTGTAATTTAATGTATTAATGTACGAGTCAGCATCTTGACTCGCTGACTCGTACGTACATTCTTCATAGCTGCTCCTACCGATGAAGATCCTCTTCAATCCTTGTTAGCTTTTGCAATCTAGCTTCGATCCCCATCTAAAGAAACCAAAATAAAACCTTTGATATGTATGAAGGTGAAATACCTGAGGCGTACGGATCAACGATTTGTAGTGGGTTGATCATATAAAAGAGAGCAATGATCAAGAATATTTTAACATTTCTTTATATTTTGAAATAGTTTCAGCTAAATCAAAGACAAAAAAACGTAAGAATATTTATGCATATGTATTTGTGATTTTTTTCCTTTTCTGATGAATGTTTCTTTTATAATAATAGATGACTCTCTTTCAAAATAGAGGTACGTATTTATAGATAGAGAATGGTAGGTGTGAATTGATTATTTTGGTATTGTGAAATAATTGTGGTAGGTGTGAATTAATTTTTAGTGTCATATATTTGAATTAAATACTGAGGCTTATGCATGTTAGTCCAAATATTTTTTAATACAATTCTTTTATAAGAGAACACGCAACGCTGGTGTCGCCATATTTTAATCAAATCGAAACGAAGAGAAACGGCGACACTAGTGTTGCCATTGTTGTAGTGCTTAGTTAAATCGCGACTTATGAAGTATATGAGTCGCGAAATGTCTTTGGCGTGCAAATTTTTTGTGACACTTGTCCAATGGGTGTCGTTGAATATGATTGCCTCATAGATTTTCTGCAACACTTTAAGAATGCCCATCGCAAATGTTTTTGGCGCGCACATTTTTCGCAACACTTGCCGAATGTATGTCGCCGAATATGCTTGGCACCATAATTTAATTTTCGCAACGTTTGTCAATCACGTGTCGCGAAAGATAATTTCACGCACATTTTAGCAACGTGTTTGCATCGCTGTTTTGTTCAAATAAAGACGACGCACTATGTTTGTGTCTCCGTTAGTTTTTTGTGACGTAATTTTTTTGGTTCGTCACGCATTTGGTGTCGCCTATTAAGGTTTTTGGCGTAGTGTCTCCAAACTATGATCCAATTCATAAGGTTGACTCCTCCAATGGCTGGCTGAATTTCCCTTGCACTAGGCTTTGTGTATCACAATCTTACTACGAAATAACACTCAAAACTGAATATAAAACCTTAAATAAAGTTGTTGTTTTGCCGTGAGAATGGAGAGAATAAGAACAAGGGTGTGCGGCTGGAGAGAAATGACTGTTGCGGTGATGGTTGGTGGAGTGAATTGTCTGTTTTCCCTTCAGCAATGCATGATATTTATAGGGAATGTTTAGAAGAGGTTTAACCCTTAAACCCATCTAAAACCTAAAGAATATAGGAGATAATATGTAAACTCAATGTCCAACTCCTATTTTCCCTAGTATGGCTGGCAACCTCAAGGATTTTAAAGTAAATTGTGACTCATGTTCACACTAGAGATAAGGCAACATTCCTAATCTTTTTTAGGAATCCGATTAATATGCAACTCTAATTCCTTTTAGTCTAGATATTATTCCAATTAATATAATTAGAATAATCTGACCTTCCATGTGGCATATGATGTGGTAAATATCGAACACATGGCTAAAGTGTGGTGACATGGCAGTGCAATCATCAAAAGCATCCATGTAAGCAAAAATACTTTCCTTTTATTTCTTCCTTGACCGCCAGGAAGATTCCAAGTACCTTTTGGATAACCAAATGGTCTCAGAATTCATTGATTTGGGTTTCAAAAGTCATTTCTATGTCTTATATTTCCAGAAATATCTTATTTGCACAATTTAGACACCGGAAAGACACTCAAATTCTAATTTCCCCAAGATGGTGTAAATCTGCCGCAACTGTTGGAAATATTGATTTTGTAAATCAAACTGTCACTAATTGGCCAAACCATTTGAAATGAAACTTTTCAGTATTGAATCCTATTGAATAAGGAATCATTTTCAACTGGAATCACACAAAACCTCAAAGTGTAGCTCCAGATATGATTTTCTCAGTAAAGGTTGCGCAAAAATACAGTAATTCCAGCATTTGTCTTTCTTTTACTGAAAATAGAAAAATACAGTACTTAAGTATTTTTCACCAACAATTAATCATAAACTAGCTTAAATTCAATATAAAAAGTGGCATAAAAACATTAACATTTTATGCCTATCAGTTTCCTGTTTCATCTTTATTTCATCATACGATTGTTGAATAAATGATTTGCATTTCGGATCACTTTCTAAAGGATTTTCAGAAGAAACTTTTCTTTTTCCTAAAGATATATTCTTCTTTTTATCTTCATCTTCTGAAGATTCTTTAGTAGCTGAGGTGTCTACTACAGCTATTTCATCGTCAGATGATTCTTGGCTAGATTCATCTATTGTATCACAATTCATCATATAATGATAATTTGTTCCTTCAAATATATGTTCATTTTCACTATATAAAGTTTGCATCATATCTAAAAGCTTATTTCTTTCTTGCATACTATCTTCTTTCATATATCTATTTTTCTAATGTTCAAGAATTTCTTTTAAATCCTTGAATTTTTGAATCCTATCCGAAGGTTTTTCTTTTTCTCTTCTAGACCTAATAATTTTGTACCAAAAAATAGCCTAGTTTCTTTTATTGACTGTGATACTGGTATAGTATTTTTAGTCATATTTCTATTAAGTTGATCTATAGCGTCTTTAGTAGATTTATTTAAATCTATCTTTACTATAGTTCCTAGCTTATCAATTTTTTTTCTATATTATCTATAGATTGACACTGTTTAGAAAACATATTAAATACTACATCTACTAGAGTATTAAATCCTGCAGCTATATTTTTACTATCTCTTGGATTTCATGTGTATACTCTTGATCCATTTACTACACAAGCTACTTCTTCCATTTTAGATTATCTTTGGTGCACAAGACCCTCCCGTTTTATGTTTTCTTTTCCTAACAGACTCAAACAAAACCCAAAACTTAGGGTATAACAAAGAGTCATACAGAAAATATAAATCAAATAGGCATATATGCTTCAAAATAGCTGAAATTGTAAAAGAGTAGTAGTAGTATAGAGAACTTACAAAAATATACTCGAAACTTGTATTGAACTTCTGATAATGTTACAATAGGCTACTAACTATATAGGTTTGTTTAACCTTGCTTTGATACCAAAATATACATAAGGAGGATTTATAAGATTGACAAACAAATGAAAAAAAATGGTTACAAATCTACAAGGACAGAGATGAGAGGATTGATTGATGCCTTCCAAAGAGCTTCATTGTACTTTATATAGAAGAAGCAAGTCAATGCCTTCGACGACATGTTATGCCAGATGTTCGCTTTTATAAAGTAAAATTGTTTATGAAAAGTACAAGTAAATTCTTCTTCTTTGTGAAGTGAGAAATTAGCTGTCCATCTGTCTCTTATGCTTCCATCATATTGATAATGTTATGAAGTGTGACAAAATTTGGACTATATGTGTCATTATGATTGATTTTTGTATCCTAAGAGTTCATCATCGATCTTTCTTATCATGAGTTCAAGATAATCAAAAAGAATATCTAGATTATTGTCCATATTAGTGAGATAATTTAAAAGAATATATGCTTCATCTTTTTGAGCTTTAGTAATGGTAATCATGTTCAAGATTAGTGATGAAAATCCTTCTGCCATCAGTTATTCTAAGAGCAGGATCCTAACTGAAAATTGATTTTTTTTAACTATATCATGGAATTCTTGAAGATTATTAATATAGTATTCTTCAAAAACAAAATTACTTATTGCTTCTTGAATGTCTTCAAAATGTCTGATCTAATATATAGTTTCTCCATCCAAGTCAAAAAAATCTCCTCCAAATGTTTCTCAAAGAAACCATATTTGATAGGGTTGAAAGAATCTTTCTCTTTCACGAAATCCAATAATGCTAGAGATTTCAAAAGTGTAGTATTTATAAAATCTTTGTTTACCTAGAACATGATAAAGCATAAATTTAATGAACATGGGAAAATCTTCCAATTCTTCCCATGCTAAGTTCTGAAAAAGATTCATGATTAATTGTAAAACTGAGTTTTAAATTATTTTGATTAGTTAAATAGGCTAATTCTTTATAAGATTTTATCCATTTTAGGATTTCATAAAGTTGTTCTTTAAGAATTCCCTGTTTGATCTTAAAAAATTGATCAGGGAAAAGATCTTTTGACTTTTCAAATAAAAGAATTCATTTTAATTTATTATAAATAGGATCATATGTTTGACGACCCAATAACTCATAAATTTCTATTAAATTATTTAAAAAGTCTTTATGAGGCATAATATTAGGACGTAATATTTTAATAAAATCAAGAATAAGCTGGTTTAACTAAAACTCCTTTTGCTGAATTTCTAGCAATTTCTGTGCAAGAATACCCATATTTTTCCTAAAAACCATTCTTTTTTTCTAATACATGGTTTTTCCATATATTATTCAAAATATCATATAGTTTTGTTTCAAGACCAGGATTTTAAAAATCAGATACATGTTTGTTCTCATATTCTTTTTCTTTTTCTTTTCCTTTTTCTAGGAAATCAGTGGCATTCTAAAGAACTTAGTTAAAAGGTAAAGGGGTTTTCCAGAGGTTCTACGCAAACTGTACTGAGGGAATAAAAGTAGGATAAGGTATATATGGTTGTGGATGTGGATATGGCAATGGTCTATATCCTTGGCTAGGATGATATTGTTGCTGAGGTTGACCTTGACTTGTTCTTGCAGATTGTCCAGGATAGCCATCGAGGCTAAGCATTGGTTGGTGACGTCTTTGGTGGTGTAGAAACTTTATGTCAGGCACGTGCATGGTGAATTTCTCGCAAAATTGGTGGATGTCTCAGAGGTCCACGGTGGTTTTTTTCCCAATTCATTGCTAGTTTTGGCAAGTTTCTGGTCACTTTCTAGCAATAAATCAATAAAACCGTGAAACCGTGAAACTTGTCATGAAAGCTTTCCAATGGTACCAATTTTGCATCCTAACTAAACAGTTTGAAGGATTTATATAGGTTTGAGTTTGGGTTGAGATGAGGATTAGATGTTTAAGATATAGGGGAGAAGAAATTGGTGGCTAGGTTTTCAAGTTTGGCATTTTCGTTGAATTGTGTGCTAATAGTGAAGTTAAATGATAGGCATAAAAAGTTACTATTATTATGCCATATTTTATGTTGGAATTTTGTTAGTTTTGAGCTAGTTTGAAATAAAAAATACAAAATTGTTGTGTTATTCTATTTTTAGTGAAAGAAGAACAAATGTTGAAAATTGTTGTATTTTCTACTCAATCTTTACTGAATAAAGCATATATCTAGAGCTACACATAGAATCTGTGTGTAATTCTAGTTGTTAATGATTCATGATTCATCAAGGTTAAATTTTGTAAGGTTTCATTGCAATTGTATCAGCCAATCACTGCCAGTTGATTTTGAATATGAACATTTTTAGCAGTTGCAACAAACTTACACGCCTTTGGGGAATTGACGTTTGAATGCCTTTCCAATGTCCATTCTGTGGGTTCAAGGTATTCCTGGAAAGCTAAGACATAGACCTAACTTTTGCAACTCGAATCAGTGAATTCAGATCATTTGGCATCCAAAGTGTACTTGGAATCTGCCTGACGAACATTGAAGATATAAAGGGAAGTTTCATTGACAACTAGGATGCCACCTATGCATGGATGATTAGGATTTCCACATCATCATTCTCCAGCCAAGTGTGTCATTATAGCCATATCACATGCTACTTGGGAAGTCCAGATTATTCCAATAATATTAATTGGAACATTAATTAGAGAAGGAATTAGAAAGAGAATAAATTACTAAGGAGATATGGATTACTTTCCTAATCTAATTGGGAGTGTGCTATTATTTTGAGGGCACCAATGACTTATTTATCACCATAGGGCCGGCCAAGTGAGATATAATAGGGAGATTTGATTTTTATTTAATATTTTGTTTCCCTCTTGGAAAATTAGGATTAGGGTAAGGTTATAACTCTAGAGTTTTTGCTAGCTTTACTAGCACTCTTTTCCTATAAATACCCTACACCTTGGAACTTTTAAAAGATGTCTTCTCTTCTACATTATTTTGAGTTCTCTTCTATATTATTTTTCATTCCATTCTAGACACAATTCTAGAGGTTTGAGCCATCAGCTTTGGAATAATTCAACCTTGGTTTCGAGGCATATTTGAAGTAGCAATTGAAGGAGGAACAAGAAGGAGAACTCGGCAGCCACAAGCTTCGGATTTGTTTTCTCTTTTCTTTTTCTTTTTGCCATTCATAATATGTTTTTCTTTGATTTATTGACGGCTATTTCTAAGAACATGTGGAGCTAAACTTTTATGAGGATTATGATGTAGCTCTATTATAAATATTAGTTTTTAATGCATGTTTTATTTTTATTCATATTGAGAGTTAATATTTCATTGTTGATCTTCATGCTTTCATGAAAAGGTGAATGATTTAATATTGTATTCACTTACAGATGAGGGATATAGTATTGTTTGCAATGACATAGATGGTAGATAGGGACACCTTAACAAGAGTTTATTGGGTTCACATGTCTTAGAGCTTAAATTTGATAGTTTACATTGGAGACTATTAAACTATCTTGTGCTTGCTAGATCAAGATGCATTGAGGGATCAACTCTTGGTCACTTTAGGTAAAGAGAGGTTAACTAATGCATTTCTCATGCATTAAGGCTAAATAGGATTAACAATGGTGAAGTCATAATCTTTGTTCCATCAATATTTTAAAACTTTTGCTTTATTACTTTTGCTGCTTTACTTTGCTTTCATAATTTCTTTCTTTGCTTCACAAAACCAACCAATCATTCTTCTTTTACTTTTCTCGATTTAGTTAGCAATATAATTTATTTTTATCACTAGAGACATTATTCTTCAAGGATTGATATTTGGTTTTCTCTAAAAAACTACTTTATTACTTGTCGATTCGTGCACTTGCGAGTAATCTAATTTTCACCACAACAAGTTTTTGGTGCCGTTGCCAAGGAATAAATATTTGTAGTGTTGATTTAATTTTATTGTTGATTAAATTTTTGCTTTTACGTTGATTTTATTTTTGTTATGTGTAGGTTAGGTTTTAGCCATTGAAGAACAACAATTGGAAAGCTTTCTTGGATCCAAAGCAATTCAGTTGGCATTTGAAGAAGGAGGAAATCGAAGTAGCTAAGTAGTTGAAATTAATTTTTTTGTGTTTAGGTTTTTAGTGTTTTCAGCTTTCAGGGTTTTAATTATTGAATTTTGATTTTTGTAGTTGATTAAACTTTTGTTTGTTTTTTAAAAAATAATTGAAAATCTGAAAAACAAATTATTGCTCTTTTGTTTTTTTTTTTAGCTTGATTTTTTTGTTGTTTTTAATTTTAGTTTGCTTTAGGTTTGTGTTTACATTGAGTTTTAATCTTTTGTGCTTAATCAGCTTGTTTAATTTGATTTTTAGCTTTAATTTTAGTTGCTGGAATTTTTAGTTTAGTAGTCTAATTTTCAGTTTTTCATTTGTTTTTCTTGTTTTGTTTATTTGTTTTATGAGTTTGACAGTCAATAGTGAATTTTCTAAGAGAGATTTGAGGAGATTAAGGAGAAGCGAAGTTAGAGAGACTTTGTTAAAGAATATAGAAAGAAAAGACACTATGGAAAACCAAAATAACCATGTAATTCCTGAAGTTCCTAATAATCAAGGTTATAGGACTATTAGGGACTATGTTGCATCTAGAAGGATTGAGGATATGTCTTGTATTAAGAGACCACCCATTGATGCCTCTAGTTTTGAGGTCAAACCTATTACAATGTCTATGCTTAATACTTACCAATTTGGAGGGTTACCTAGTGAGGATCCTACTCAACATATATTGAATTTATGTGCTGTTTGTGAGTTAGTGAAATACAATGGAATTACTAAGGATGTTTTCAAGCTTAGGTTGTTTCCTTTTACCCTAAAGGATAGAGCTAAATGTTGGTTGCAATATTTACCTCCAAGGAGTTTTACAACTTGTGATGATCTAGCCATTAAGTTTTGGAATAAATTTTTCCAACTTATTAAAACCGCCAACCTTAGGAATGAGATCAATACTTTTCAACAATTTGATGGAGAGTCATTGTATAACAAGGAATAATATGAATGTAGCTGCTTTGTTAAATAAATTTCAAAAGGATGCACACAACCTATTGGAAGAAATGGATATCAATAATTCATAGTGGGCAAGTGAGAGGAGTCAACATCCTAAGATCGAAAAATTGAGTGCTCAATTTGCAATTCTCACAAAGCAACTTCAGACCTTGTGTTCCAACAATTTTAATCATATTTCCAATATTTCTAAATTTAATTATTGTGAATATTGTGGGGATAATCATGAATGTGTTAATCGTCAATTAAAAAATCCTTTTGTTCAATCTAGTGAATCTAATGATGTTAGTTTTGTAAGGAATTTTTGACAGGGAAACAACAACTCTTTCTCCAACACTTACAATCTAGGATGGAGGAACGACCCAAATTTTTCATGGAGTGACAATTCAAATGCCCAAGGAGGACAACAAAGAGGAATCTATCAAATCCCTTCACAAAAACATCAACAATTCCAATCCTTGAATTTCCAAAAGACTTCTCAACCTCAACCTCAATTTCAATCTCAAAATTCTTCTCCTTTAACTTTATCTTTACTTGAGCAATTTTTATTGAATATGACTAAAAATTCTAATGCCTTCATGCAGGAAACTAAGGTAGTAATTAAAGGTTTGAAGAATTAAGTGGATCAACTAGCTCAAGCTCAAGTCCATAATCCAGAAGAGAAACAAAGTAATTTAGAGAGATTAGTAAGTCAACTAGTTGGATTTCAACTAGAAACAAAGAAAAAGCTCTCAAGCTTCATGATTAAAACTGAGAATTAATTCAACAATCAAGTTGGTGCCATTAAAGGACTTGATACTCAAACAAGCCAATTAGCAAGCATGTTTCAAAGAACACAATGAGTCCTTCTTACAAATATTGGAAAAAATCCTAAGGAGGTATTGTCCATTAGCTTGCAAGATGCTAAACAACTAACAAATTCTTTTGATGTGTAGCTAAGGCATTTGAAAAAGCTTTAGGACATAGATCACCAAGAAGAGCTAAAAGCCATAGCTGAAGGGGAAACTGAAGCACAAGGTTTGAAATATGCTACCAAGGTTCAAGTTGAGGTACTGAAGCCTCATGTTTCTAAGTATATACATCCTCATGCTAGAGAATCCCTTGGAAGAGAAAAAGAAACAAAAGATGAGATGCTATCCGTAGAGGAGAAAAAGAAAAAAAATTGGGAATACAAGTAACTTCCACCACCACCATTCCCTAATAGGCTTAAATAGAAGAAATTGGACTTTCAATTTGACAAATTTCTAGATGTTATTAAGAAATTACATGTTATCATCCCTTTTGTAGATGCTTTAGGAAATATTTCAAATTATGCTAGGTTTTTAAAGGAAATTATGAGAGAAAAAGAAATTAGGAGGTCATGAGATGGTAGTTTTGAATGACGAGTGTAGTGTCCTATTACAACACATGCTACCACCAAAATTAAAAGATACAGGGGGTTACTCTATTCTTTATCATATTGGTGATATTAAATTTTCTAATGTTTATGTGACATAGGAGCTTCCATAAATTTAATGCCTTATTCTTTTTCAGGAAGCTTGGATTTGAAAAAGTAAAGCCCACCATAATTTCTTTATAAACAGCAGACCGTACCATCAAAAAGCCAAGGGGAGTATCTCAGGATGTAATCGTCAAAGTTGATAAGTTTTACTTCTCCATGGACTTTTTGGTATTAGATATGGATGAGGATGATGATGTGCCTTTAATTTTTGGTAGACCTTTCTAAGCTACTAATCGTGCTTTAATAGATGTACAAGAAGGTAAGCTTACCTTTAGGTTTGGTAACGAAAAAGTCACCTTTAATATCTACAAACCAACTCTTTATCCAAAAGATGAATGGTGCCATGAGATTGAGGCTTTGGAGTCAAGATTGTTAGAGAAAAGCAAGAAAAATAATAAAGGGTCGTATGGATCAGCGTTTTTTAAAAGTTGCTTTGGAGATGAAAGCAGCCAACAAATTGATCCTGGATAGAGCATGATAAGCACTTTTTGGGAGGCAACCCAAAGTTTTAAATTTCTTTCTTTTTGTTTGTTTTTAGTTTATTTTTAGTAGTTTTTAATTTTAATTTTTGTTTTGTTTTGTGTTTTTAGGTATCAAAGAATAAAACTTAAAAAAAAAGGCATTAAAGGGGTAATTGGCCAAAGGGAGCCTTGTAAGCTTAGAGTTTGCAATTTGATTGCATTGCATCAATTGGGGGAGCTTTCTTTTCTCTTACTCTTTATTTTGTTTAAATTCTTAGATTTTAAAATTGAGAGCTATGTTCATCTTAATTTGGGGGTGGTTCTTTTTGTTATGAAGTTTTCTTCTTTACTTTGAGTTTTTACTTATGCATGTTTAGGTTTAGTTTTAGATGTTTTCATAAATAGTTTGATAGGCCAATGAAAAGAATATGTGATTCTTAGGTAGTGGAATTGTTTTTGTGTATTCTCTAATGCCTAAAGTTAAATTCACATGTTATTACTTTCAAAACCATTTTTTGAGCACTTTGTCAAATATGCATGATTTAGATTGTATTTTGAAGAAGGTTTGCATTAATTTAGAGTGTTTATTTTTTAACTCTAGAACTTGCATAATTATTGATTGAGGAAAAATCCTAGAGAGATGCATTACTTTGAATATGATTTAGGTCATTTTTGTTTTGAGTTTGAGCATTTCAAGCCTACCTTTGAATAGGTGTTTGAGCCAATTTTAGGATGCATAACAGATTGCATGATAAAGCCTTTTGTTCTATAAACCACATTGACTTACCTTTTTGAGCCTAAATATATTTTTCCTACCCTATACACATTATTCAAGAAGACTTATTTTGAGTTAAAATGAATATATGCTTATTAATTTATATTTGGAGTAAAATAGAAAATAATTTGGGGTTGGCAATGATGGTGAAGTTTGGCTACTATGTATCTTTAATGTGGAAAAAGAAGTTTAAGCAAGATGTGAAAAATAACAATTTGGGGGTTAGATAGGAAAAATAAAAAGTTGAAAGAGAAGTTGAAAAAAAATGTTGTGAATTTTTTTTATGGAATTTGAAGGAAGGGAAGAAGAAAAGTGTATTGTGAGGAGAAAACAAAAGTTCTATGACCATATTATTAATAATTTTTCTTTCTTTGACTTTTATTTTCATATCATTTTCTTTCTTCTAACCCTTTACCCTTTAACCTTTAACCTTCACATTACAAGCTTATAAAGTCCTAATGATTGAAAGTAATGGATTGATCTACATTAGTGGAGAGTAATTAATTATTTCAAGCATATGGTGGTTCATATTTTACAATCTCTATTGAATGCAAATTTATTCAATTGCATAACATTGAATATATTATTTGAGTTCACACACACACTTTGAAAGTAATGATTATGTTGAACAGAAGATAGGTTATTGAGTTGCATGATTACTTGGAAATTACTTTTGAATCAATATGATTATGTAATCTTTGATGCACCCCATCAAAGTATTTGGGTATATTTTATAGGAGATATGTTTTTAGTTCTTTCTTTCTTTGCTAGGGACTATCAAATTTCAATTTAAGAGTAGTTGATAGGCATAAAAGTTACTGTTTTTATGCCATATTTTATGTTGGAATTTTGTTAGTTTTGAGTTAATTGGTAATGAAAATACTAAATTGTTGTGTTTTTCTATTTTTAGCAAAAGAATAACAAATACTGGAAATTGCTGTATTTTCTGCACAATATTTACTGAATAAATCATATCTGGAGCTACACATGAAATTTTTGTGCCATTCTAGATGCTAATGATTCATGATTCATCAAGGTTAAATTCTGTAAAGTTTCATTACAATTGGATCAGCCAATCAATATCAGTATGATTTTGAAGATTAAAATTTTTAGCAGTTGCGACAAACTAACACTCATTTGGGGAAATTGACATTTGAATGCCTTTACAATGTCCATTTTGTGCAATCAAGACAGACCTAACTTTTGCAATTTGAATCAGTGAATTTGGTCATCCAAAGTATACTTGTAATATGTCTGACCAACATTGAAGATATAAAGGGAAGTGTCTTTGACAACTAGGATGCCACCTATGCATGGATGATTTGGATTGCCACATCATCACTCTTCAGCTAGGTGTGTTATTATTGCCACATCACATGCCACATGGGAAGTCCAGATTATTCCAATAATATTAATTGGAAAGAGATTAAATTACTAAGGAGACATAGATTACTTTCCTAATATATTAGGGAGTGTGACATCATTTTGAGGTCACCAATGACTTATTTATCCCCATAGGGCCGGCCATGTGAGACATAATAGAGAGATTTTGTTTTATTTAATATTTTGTTTCCTATTATCTTGGAAAATTAGGATTAGGGTAAGGTTATAACTCTAGAAGTTTTTCTAGCTCTACTAGCACTTTTTTCCTATAAATACCCTACATCTTAGAGCTTTTAAAAGAGGTATTCTCTTCTTCATTTTTTCTCATTCCATTCTAGACACAAATCTAGAGGTTTAGAGAGGGAGAATTTCAGCAATCAGATTTGGAAGAATTCAACTTTGGTTTAGAGGCATATTTGAAAAAGTAATTGAAGGTGAAACAAGAGGGAGAGTTCGGCAGCCACAAGCTTTGTTTTTGTTTTCTCTTTTCTTTTTCGTTTTTCCATTCATAATAATTTTTGCTTTGATTTATCGATGGCTAGTTTGTAGAACATAAGTGGCTAAAATTTTATGAGGATTATGATGTAGCCCTATTATGAATATTTAGTTTTTAATGCATCTTTGGTTTTAATTCATATTGAGAGTTAATATTTTATTGTTGTTCTTAATGCTTTCATGAAAAAGGTGAATGATTTAGTATTGTATTCACTTAGAGGATGGGGGATATAGTATTGTTTGTAATAGAAAACATGGTAGATAGGGATATCATCATGCCTAGTGACACCTTAATAATAAAAGCTCATTGGGTTTGCATGTCTTAGGGCTTAAATTTGGTAGTTTACATTGGGGACGATTAAATTGTCATGTTATCGCTAGATCAACATGCATAGAGTGATAAACTCTTGGTCACTCTAAGTTAAGAGAGGTTAACTAATGAATTTGACATGTAAGAAGGCTAAATAGGATTAACAGTGGTGAAGTCATAATCCTTGTTGCATCAATATTTTGAAAATTTTGCTGTATTACTTTTGCTGCCTTACTTTGTTTTCTTAATTTCTTTCTTTTTAATTCTTGCTTTGCTTCACAAAACCAACCAATCAAATAGTCATTCTTCTTTTACTTTCCTAGATTTAATTAGCCAAAGAATTTATTTTCATCACTAAAGACATTATTCTTTGTGGGATCGATATTCGGTTTTCTCTAAAATACCACTTTATTAGTTGTTGATTCGTGCACTTGCGAGTAATCAAATTTTCACAACATTAAATAATTAAAACTCAAGGGAGGAGCAAGATGCGATTGATAAGTCTCAAGTGTGAGATTGTCAATATTCTATTCGACCCCTTTGAGAGTTGCCTAGAGGGTCTTCCTGCCTTGGTCTTCACCATTGGCACTGTTGCTGCCTTCCTCAGAATTAACCATACAAGAATTAAGGCAATCTTCAAGCTCTGATACCAATTCTGATGTAGCACCAATTATGAATAGAAAATAATAATCAAAATTGTGAACTCATAAGCAATAATATGAGAGCTATGGCAATACTCATAAATAAGTGATTAAGGTTCATCACAATCAACAATGGTAGTTTGGAATGAATCCTCCAAAACACGAAAGTACAGCTTATCAACAAAGAAGATAGACATTACTGTGGCATAGCAAGACACCGAAACTGCCATATAAGCATAACAAGACAAAATAACTAATTTAAACTAAATGGCAACCAATTAAGGTAATAAAATGAGATTTAAATAAAATTTAAATGAAGCAGTGTGTTTCACTCCGATGACACTTAATGGAACTTTTTCATCTTCTTTGAAAATTCTTCATTATGAGAAAAAAGAGGTCTCAACCATCACAAAAGTCGAATGAATTAGTTTTTCAACATTGGGTTTGAGAATGGCTGATAGATTTAGTATGTGAGAGAACAAGAATGAGGCTGAAAAGTGGAGAGATCTAGATGTAGGTGATGAAAAAGACATTAAATAAAAGCTAGAGTAGTAGATCCTTTGCTTGAAGTTGGAGATGGGCGACATCGACAATAGCCGAGATTTGGTTGGAGAGTTTAGGTGCTAAGGTCAATTGCTTTTCGTGAAAATAAAGGGAATGATTGGGTATTTGCCTAATTGATTATTGTCTAGTATTACATTTTTACAAAAACATATTAATTATATATTATTTTAACTATACTGCAGACCTATAAGTCAATTTTGGTGACTGATGTATGGGTAAAATAATGAAAAGTGATAGCTCATCACATTTGTGATGAGTTGTAACATTACCCATCGCAAAGGTAAAAGCATGGATGGTTAAATCCTTTGTGGCATGGTCTCGGACAACGAACGTAGTAGAAGAATTGCATTAGAATACCATGTTTTTTCTGGATAACTCAGGGAAGGTACAATGATAGTACCAATCAAGCCAAGCATTTCGACATAGGATGATGAGTCTTCATGGTATATCTACTGAATCTCGTAAAATATATCAACAGAAAAAGAGTAATATCCCCAAAAGTCATTTCAAATAGAGATTCATCAAAATTTATAGTTCAAGTTAATCTTCCACAAAATCAGGAAGGTATAGGTGTAATAACTAAAAAATCTGATTATAACTAAAAATCTGATTACAACGAAAAATCCCCCAACAATAGCAAAAAGCACATCAAAGCTCACAATGTTAACCTCAAACAATAGGAGGTCAAAGGTACACATAGACAACAAGAGTTACTTACAACTCTAAATATACATTGACATTTAAAACATCTGACTTTAGTATCAGAGTATATTTGGCTAGTACTATACTAGTGTCAAGGTTACTTAATGCTCCTTTCTCTATTGAAGATTACTATCAATATTCAAGCAATGGTGACAATGTAGTTTTTTGGCTTCAATAGTTTAGCGCATCAGGTAGGGGGATCAATTTGAATTTAATTGTTGATGTTCAAAATCTTCTGCAACTATAACCACACATGTTCATGAATCAAATCTTCCTATGATTTGGAAAAACAAGTACTTAAAGAAGAGCAAGTTCTCCCAGCTCAAGTAGAAGGTCTGCAAGCTGAAATGGCAAAAATGAAAAGAATGAACCAAAAGCTCGAACAAAGCATTCAAAATCTAGAGTGCAACAACATTTCAAACAATCAAGATGTCGACCATTACGAAATAAGTGGGCATCATGACAAATTTTGTGAAAAACTTTTCAAAACCTACCCAAGTCAATAGCAAAATATATGTCCTACATAGAGAAAGGAGTCAGAAAAGAAAGCATTCTCAATCTGGACATAAGAAATCAAAATTGTAACATGGAGAAAATCAAGAGGAATCCTCACATTTCAATAATGTCCATCCTGAGAATTATGAACTTAAAATCGCAGAAGATATGAAGCAAATCGTATGAGAAGAGTACAAAAATAGGAAGGAAATCATTCTGAAAGTTGATCAATGTTGGACAGCTAACCTTGTTCAAACTCCTTTCATAAGGAGAATTGTCAAAACAACCATTCCCTTAAGATTTTCTACCCCAAAGTTTGATCTCTATCATGGAGCGACTAATCCAATGGAATATTTGATCTTGTATCGGAATGCAATGTGCTCTATCAACCTTCCACATGGAAAAAAAAAAGTGATGTGCAAAATATTTTCGACAAGCCTAAAAAGGTGTAACTTTACTGGTTCGATAGCCCAAAGGCATTATCTATTAGTTCTTTTAGAGGACTATTTAATCATTTCAAAGCTAAATTCGAATCTAGCATCAAAATTAGAAAAGTTGCTAACTACTTGTTCACAATAGTACAAGGTAAATCCAAAACCTTAAAAGCTTACACTCAACATTTTAATAGGAAAAAGTAGGAATTCTTAACTGCAGTGATTCAATTACAATGGAGGTCTTCTAAAAAAAGGCCTTAGTAGAGAAAATCCCCTATATAACTCCTTAACGAATATGGATCTTGAAGCCATGATTGGACCAATTTCTTAGGCAGCAAAATATATCATATTGAAAGGGATTCAAGGCAAGGAAAGAGGAAAAAATCTAAAAGTCTTAAGAAAAGAAAGACAGTAATGGAGGTAGCTGAAACTCAAATATCCATAAAATCGAGACTAGAACATGCTAGTTCATCTAGGCTTCAATGTCAAATAGCTGACTCGACCAATGTTCCATTCAAATTTTAATATTTATGTATAAGGACTGAAAAGATGGTAAAACATTTGGAAAATAAAGACTATGTTAGAAGGCCAAATAATATGGTTTTGGATCCTCAGACATGAGACAAAAGGAAGTTTTGTGCTTTTTCACTACGATTATGGGCATTTTAGTACAGATTATCCCCAATTGAAAATGGGAGATAGAATCATTGATCAAGAAGATATACTTGAAAGAGTTTATACCCTCTGAGAAGTCCAAAAAAAGTGAATATCAAGGTGAATCACCAAGGAGAAAGTTTGAAGAATGAACAAAGTACGATGGAGAAGTACCAGTCATCTATGGGGGATCTGCTAGCAGAGGAGATACCATGGCAGCTTGGAAGAATTATATCAAAAAAGCCAAAGTAGTGGCAATCAAGGTAACTAATATCAAAAGTTCCTAGATTGTTATTTCGGATCCCATATATAGTTTTTACAAAAGAACATGCTAAGAGACTTCATTTCCTTCACGATGACGCATTCGTAATTCAACTAGGAATAACAGATAAGCTAGTAAGGAAAATCCTTGTTGACAATGGAAGCTCAGTTTATGTGAACTTAAAAATGACCTGAAAAAGCATGGGATGGGAGTTAGACAAAATACAGAAAGTTGGAACAATGAACTTAGTAGGATTCAGTGGAGAGACTAACCGCATCATCAAAAAAGTTATTTGTTCGATAAAACCCATGGGGTAACAGTGTACTCAAAGATGATGGTTATAGATGCAGACTTGACATACAATGTGATAATAGGAAGGCCATGGAAACATGAAATGAAAGTCAATCCCTCATGATATCACCAAAAAGTTGAGAAAATCAAGAACGACAAAGTCTATTCATTCTTGCTTTCTCTTAGCTATGAAAGGAAAAAAATTATGAGGTAAATAGGAATTGCAGACGCCTAATATTCTAACAGTTAAAGTAGAGTAAAAAGCCAAAGAATCAATAGAGGAGTTAGCCCAAGATGAAACAAAACTCGATTAATTTGTTGAAATCGGTGCCGAGACGAAGGGAAACCTCCCTAGATTCCTCACAGAAAGAAGGCACAAAGGCACTGCTTCGTGTGGGACATGTCCAACATGTAAGGCATAGACCTATAGGTAATCACTCATAAACTTAATGGTGATCCTAAATTTAAGCATGTTGAGCAGAAAAGGAAAAACCTTAAAAGAAATCAAGTCATCAATGAAGAAGTCAAAAAGTAATGGTCTGATTAGAGAAGTACATTACTCTAAGTGTTTAGCCAATGTCATGATAGTGAAAAAGACAGCTTCCCTATTCCAATGATTGTTAGATTGGTCAATGCAGCAAAAGGTTACAAGATTATGAGCTTCTTGGATGCTTACTTTGGGTACAATCAAATTCTCATGCATCTGGACAACTAGGACAAGATTTTTTCATGATTGAAAAAGGGATTTATTGCTACAATCATGCCATTCAGACTTAGGAATGCAAGGGCCACTTTCCAGCAGTTGATCAATAAGATGTTTTAAAGAGGATATTGTTAAGCCATGAAGGTGCACATTAATGACATGCTCGTCAAATCTTTCCAAGCCAAACATCATATGGAACATTTGAGAAAGACTTTAGATATCATTGAAAGGTACATAATGAAATTACATTTGAACAAATGCATGTTTAGAGTTTCTGCATAAATGTTCCTTTGACATTTGGTCATCCAAAGAGGAATAGAAGCTAATCCAAGTCAAATCAAAACTTTAATTGATATGCCTTCACCTCATAACAAGAAAGAAGTCATGAAGCTTAGTGGAAGAGTTGTAGCTTTAAACCGGTTCAATTCTAGATCTTCAGACAGATTATCTAACATACTAAAAGGATGTAAAGATTTTTAATGGGTTCTGAATACTACAGATCAGTTTTACGAGAGCTTAAAACTCATCTCGATTGGAGCATCAACTCTCATTATCAAGCTGAATATATGATGGGATGAAATTTAAATATATTTTATATACCTTAATACTTGATTTGAGCATGTTTTATTCACTTATAATGGATTAATTTATATTTTTCTATGTTTTAGGTGGATTTGAGCTTAAAGTGATAAAAAATGAAGAAACAGTGGCAAAATCATAATTAAACAGAAAAATTGAAGAAGCAATGGCAAAATCGTAATTAACTGGACGTTGGCAGCAAGGCAGTGCAGCCCAGGTGCAGTGCCAAGGCGCCTGTCCAGGCGCTTGGATGGGCGCAAAGTTGGTCCGTTTAGGCACGTTTTTGTGTGTTTTGTAGCCCTAGGTTTTTAGTTTAAATAGGTTTAAGTTATCTTGTAATAGGGTAGCCGTTTTTAGAGTAAAAACAACAAAAAAAGAGATTTCTAACAATTAGGAGTAGCTAAATCTCTCTTTTGGGAAAGAGTATTGTTCATTGCTAAAGTATAAGGTGTGAGACATTGTTTATAAGTTTTAATTCAATTATAATTATTCAATTTGTGTTCTTCCAATTTATTTGTTTATTATTCAATTCTCTTTTGATTATAATTTGGATCTGTTATAATTATTTGTGGATTGAGTATTTGCTAATTAGGAATTCAATCGTATTGAATGTTCTATGTTTAGTAGCACTTTGATTTTAATAATTGCATGCTAAGCTTTTGTTAATTTCTTAGGAGAATACATAATAGATTAAAGTTTTACAACGTTTGCAGAACTTGTTTATTGTTGGTTGCTATTGTTTTTAATGCTGTTCTGATTTGATTTAGATCGCGTTGGTTTAGATATTTCAGAATTAGGATTAATTTACGATCGTATCTGAATTAATTAATTGTGAGAGTTAGAATAAAATTAGCCGTGCTGTTTTATTCAATCCAACATTGAATGATTATTTTTGGATATATTTGTGTCTGTGATCACCTGTTCTTTAGTTTTTGAAGATACTTTGACCCAAGGTTTTCTCCAATTGTTATTTTCAATATTTATTAATTTGTTTGCTTTAATAATTGAATTTCCCAACATAAAATCCCCCTCTTGTTTTTATAATTTTACTTTAATTGGAATAGATCGAATTGATTATCAATCTCTGTGGGATCGACCTGAACTTGCTGCTACTACAGTAGTGTTTAAATTCAGTAATTAATTTTGGTGTTTACGACACGCATCAATATAGGAGATGTCTTACAATTGAATCTAGCAGTATCCAACAATGCAGTGAGCTAGGTTTGATAAAACCATAAGGTAAAAAGAAACATCCAATATATTACGTTAGCAATGTTTCATTAGATGCTAAAACTAGGTACACAAATCTCAAGAAGTTAATTCTAGAACTCATTATGACCTTGTAAAAGCTAAAGTTGTATTTCCAATATCACATGATGGAAGTAGTAGCGGCATACTAGTTACACTAAATACGGCACAAATTGGATTTAGCTAGATGAATGGCAGTATGGGCATTCAAACTAGGAGGAATAGAGCTATGCTGAACCATAGGATTTGGGATAACAATGAAATCTCAAGTTATGGTTGATTTTATAGCAGAGTTTGCAGTATTGGGAAAACAAGATTTGGAACAAGAGGAACCGAGCTTAGCCGAACGATAAAGTCTGCTCATAAACAGCTTGTCCAATGACAAACGATTGGGAGCATGGATCTTACTAAAGAGTCCAAATAAAGAATGATCGAGTATTCCCTTCAATTCATTTTCAAAGCTTCAAATAATGAAGCGGAATATGAAGCCTTAATCGAAAGACTCAATTTTGCAATAAATTTCAAAGCCAAAAAAATCATAGTCTATAACTAATCAGCACTAATTGTGAACCAAATCATTGGAAGCTTCAAACTAGCAAACCTGGTAATGGCAACATACTTAGACAAGGTAAAGCAATTGATGAAGAAATTCAAAAAGATTGAGCTAAAGGAACTCCCAAGATAGCAAAATTGTCATGTTGATGCATTAGCTAACATAGCCTCCTCGATCAAAAATAGTTAGAAGAGAACTATCCATATTGAATTTCTATCCAAAAGGAGCATCATCACAGAAAAATAAATATCATTATTAGGTAAGAAGGAAGATAGTTGGATTAAGCCCATCCTCGAGTACATTTTCGATAGAACTTTACAAGCCGATAAATTAGAGGCTCGAAAGCTCTGAATGAGAGCAACAAAATATTATTTTTTAGATGCAAAATTATACAAAAGATCATATTTAGGGCCCTTGAGTAGCTCTCAAAGTCATAGAAAAAAATGCACAAGGGACTATTACTTGCACAACGAATATTGCTACATGGCTGTTACTGGAAAACTCTTACCAGGGACTTAACAAAATATTCAATGGAATGCAACAAATGTAAATAGTTTGCTCTCAATCAATCACATCCCTGCAAACGAGCTATCTTTGGTGTCAAGCCCATGGCATTTCATTCAATGGCTTCTCAACATAGAAGGGCCATTACCTTAAGCAACCAAACAAAAAATATTCATTCTTAGAGCAACATACTACTTTTCCCAAATGGGTAGAAGCAAAATCATACTCCATTATAATATATTCAAATCTAGTTCATTTTGCATAGAAGTTTATAATTTTTTTTATTTGAATTACCACGGGTCCTCATATCAGACAACGAATGCCAATTCATAAGCAATAAATTTAAGAGTTTTTGCAAAGATTGGGGAATAAGCCTTAGTTACTCATCACCAAGGCACCCTCAAAGGGATGGAGGCAAAGAATAAACAATCCTTAATGCAGTGAAGAAGAAACTTGAGAAAACAAAAGGGAAATGGTTTGAATAGCTGCCTAGTGTCCTGTGGGCTTATAGGACAACAGTCCAAACCCCCAAAGGATCAACCCATTTTTCTCTCGTCTATGATGCCAAAGTAGATATCCAGCATAAATATCAAAAAAACACTACCAGAACAAGCGGACACCTCAACTAGTTGAATGACCAACTGATAGATGAAACAGAAGAAGCCTAAAAAGCCGCATCAATCTGATTTGGTCAATATCAACAATTGACAGTACAATATTATAACACAAAAGTGAAACCAGGGAAATTCCAAGTTAGGGATTATGTAGTGAGAATATATTTCCAAAATACTCAAGAAATTAATGCGGAAAGCTTGGCCCAAAATGGGAAGGACCATACCAAATCAAAGCCATAGTTCATCAAGGAACATACACACTACAAATATGGAAGGCAACTAGAACTTGAAAAATTTACGAGTTCGTCATGCATATTCCTTCTTTTGAACGATATATTATCTTTTTTTATCAATAAAATTAGAATTACTCGTTAAGTATATAAAAAGGCCACAAATCTCAAAATAGCAAAAGAAAATTATATTTATTAATTTAAAAGAATTACATGGGACCTTTCTTGGGGAATTATAAAAAATAAAGGTCTTCTCAGATCTCAAAATTGCCAAGAAGAAGAAGCCTCATCCACTTGAACTCCGAGCCAAGAATTGGGATATCAAGAGGCATGCTAGAATTCAAGACATGATACAACTTTTAAGCTGCCTTTTCTCAAATCTCGAACTCTCCAACATATCATTCAAAGACATCCCTAAATATGAATATCAATATCACCCATTCAAGAATGTCATAACTATCCAATGAAGATGATGGCCAAAAATAAAATCCAAACTAGCAAGACAAGGGAAGTTCAAGCCAAGAAAAAATTACCTTGGGTAAGCAAAAGTCAACTGCACATGCTTTGCAACATTTGCCCACCCAAGGCACATTAGTCTGCACTGAAGTGGAGACTAACAACATGAAATTATCATCACTATTACCAAGCAATTGTCACAATGGCAATAAAATCATAAATAACGGCATCCTCATCCCAACATTTGTTAATAACTAGCAAAGGCAACAAAAATACAAGTGATGATGATTTCATAGTCTACACACTTTGAATGTATAAGACAAACACAGCTTCAAGAAGGAGCATCGTTTAGAAGAAAAAGTGAAGAATAAAGGAAGTTTGGATTTTAAAACAGCCAATATCAAATATTTGAAAAAATGATCAGAGGCCAGGATCTTAAAACGCTTTGATTAAAGCGATGGGTAATCAATACCATTTTTTTCAAATATATCCAATCAAGTGAAAGTTAATAACTATCCATATCCTTTCGTTTCCCAAGAATTGTCCTCATTAAATGCAAGTGTTTATCCCATCACAACAAGAGTTCAACTTTTTATTTATCTCCTTAAATATTGCAACCAATGGCATCAAAGTCCAAAATGAGAATCATAATCTCTGGCAAGAAAAATAAGAAATACCTTGGAATGCAATAAGCCAGTCTCGAACTAGCAAAGTGACATGCTAAATGGAATTGATGTATGTCAAATACTTAGTAAAAGCAACAAAGTGGTCTCGGGCCACTAAGTTATAAACCGTGATTGCAACATTGTGCTCATCTATACCTTTTTGGTTTTCAACTTCAAGGTTTAGCCTATAAGTTTTACGCAGCTGTAAGATCAACATTAACACGATGAATTGAGTGATCATCATGTCCGACGTTAGAAAAGGAAATCTTCTCCTATTTTCCCAATGATATTGTAAGAGAGGAAGTCGTGGGAAATAGCACAGTATACTTCATCTTGCATTCTCAATCTTTATACCCCGAGCTTCACTAGCTCAGTAGGAAAATCCATAAAACTTCATTGCCTTAGCAAAACTCTTGGTGTGCAGCTCTCCCACATCCACATTTTGGGCAGCTTCTTGAGTTTTCTTAACCAAATAGTGCTTCATACCTTCATGTTCATCCCTTAACTTGTTCAATCCAATTAATAAGGTAGTTTCCCTCTTCTTAAAGTCTCGAATCACTAAATCAAAAGTCTAGTTTTTCTTGCAAACCTCGAGTTCAGCTTTTTCATGTGTTTCACTTCCTTCTATTTAACCCAAGGCCTCGAGCTCAATCACCTTGATTTTTTCAAAGTCAATGGAAGCATAATGTCACAACTACGAAAGATAAACAAATTAGACTGAAATTGAAAATAACTAGCTAGTATAAAAAAACAAAAAGAAAGAGTAACTTATAACCATGCTCTAATAAGTAGATTACCTACACAACACACATACAGAGAGAGCGAAACACTAGCAAGCTTCAACGTAGCATTAGCATTATTACGAATACTAAACCCTTCTGGTAAAATAATAGTAATTTTTCTCTTGGTGCTCTCGTCATTAGTCAAAAAAGGTCTTTTAGTATTTCTCAATATATTTCTCCTCTTTGGAGAGTGAACTTATTTTGCAAGACTTTTTACCTTCTGAACACCACCTACGATCATGTCAAGTTCTTAGGCAGTCATCTTAGTGGTGATCGCCTCGACCTTTGCGCTTTTAGGAGTGGCAAGTTAACTCGGGATAGCACTTTGGGAATTTGAGGCTTGACTCATTTCTTCAGTCTCTTCCTTCCCAACACCTTTTTGAGCTCATTTTAGCTCGGGATAACATTTTTCTTTTCGAAATTCATCTTTGCTGCAAAAGAAAGCCATTAAGAGAATATCTCAGAATACATGTTGTGGTGAAAATTAGATTACTTGCAAGTACACAAATCAACAAGTAATAAAATAGTTTTTTAGAGAAAACCGAATATCAATCCCACAAAGAATAATGTCTCTAGTTATGAAAATAAATTTTATTGTCAATTAAAACTAGAAAAGTAAAAAAGTGATTGTTTGATTGTTTGGTTTTATGAAGCAAAGCATAAATTAAAAAGAAAGCAATTAAGAAAGCAAAGTAAGAAAGCAAAAGTAATAAAGCAAAAGTTTCAAAATATTGATGGAACAAGGATTATGATTTCACCACTATTAATCATATTTAGTTTCAATGCATGACATATTCATAAGTTGACCTCTCTTAACCTAACGTGACCAAGAGTTGATCCCTCAAAGCATCTGGATCTAGCAAGCACAAGAAAGTTTAATCGTTCCTAATCTAAACTTCCAAATTTAAGCCCTAAGACATGCAAACCCAATAAGCTCTTGTTAAGGTGTCACTAGGAATGATGATATCCCTATCTACCATGTAATTCATTGCAAACAATATTATATCATTTATCCCTATGTGAATACAATATTAAATCACTCACCTTTTCAAGAAAGAATTAATATCAGCAATGACATATTAACTTTTAATATGAATTAAAACCAAACATGCATCAAAAACTAAATATCTATAATAGGGCTAAAAGTTTAACTACTCATGTTCTTAGAAATAGCTATCAATAAATCAAAGAAAAACATATTATGAATGACAAAAAGAAAAAGAAAAGATAAAACAAATCACAAAGCTTCTGGCTGCCTAATTCTTTCTCTTGTTCCTCTTTCAATTGCTTCTTCAAATATGTCTCCAAACCATTCTCTAAGCTCTTGTTGTAGCCGAAAATAGCTCTCTCTAGATCTCTAGAATTGTGTCTATAAAGATATCGATATAATATTTGAAGATCTGATCACAATGTAAAATCTCCCAACAATAGCAACAAAGCACATTAAAGCCCACTATTTGAACCTCAAAAAGCAAGAGGTCAAAGGTACACACAGACAACAAGAGTTATTTACATCTCTAAATATACTATGTCATTTAAAACATCTTACTTGAGCGTCGAAGTGTCTTTGACTACTACCACGCCAATGCCAAGGTTACTTCACAGTTTCCTCTTTTGCATATTACAGTCAATATTCATGCAACAGTGAGTAGTGCAGTTTTTGGCTTCAATAACTTACTCTTTTGCCAAAAGGAAACCAAAACTATCCGATGGTCTTGTAGCAATTCTGGTTAATTGACCAATGGTCGACATTCAGTCATCGAAAAAATTGGTTGATATGGTTTAATCGATCGATTATTTTGGATTTCCAATTTTCACACCTAGCCCTAATTCTATGTCATAGGCTCGTTACTTTTGATGTACTCCATTCTATTAATGAAAACCTATTTTCTTTTTTGTTCAATTAAAAGAAAATAAGGTATATTAACAATTGACAAAAAATTATATCTTAAATTTACTGAAAGTGAACCTCAATAACACCTTGTTATATTATTCGGTAAATAAAATTTACTAGACAAATTTAGTAACCCGTGTTATTGCAAAAATAATAATTACTTTACTATCTTCGTATTCTTTTTCTTAAGAAAAAGTACTAAAATAAGAAATTCTGAATTTTAGATGTGGGTTAGAGAATGTTATAGGACACTGGATTAGCATGTTTTTAAATCGGTTACTTGGTTCTGTTTTATACGTCCTCTGTTTACAAAAAAATTAGAGAAATGGTCCAAGATTATTTATTTCTTTTTCAGAAATCAAATTTAGATCTGAAGTCTACCAAAATCTTCTCTCACCCATTGACATTAAACATTTTTTGAAACTTTTAATTTTTAAAAATAACTTTAAATCATCTAAACTTATTCTTTATCCATTAGAAAATATCTGGGAAATTTAGTTGAACGTTGCATTGCACGTGCAAGTTGAACCTATTTTTCACAAAACAATATTTTTTTTAAAGGTACTGAGTCAGCAAACTTGCAGACATTCCATTTGTTTGTACTAATATTATTTTTGAATTGACATTTACATTAAAAATACTTCGATTTAGATTTTCAATTGGACTTGGGGAGTTTACATAAGCAACTTCAAAAAGGACCCTTTCAGATTATCACAATGCAAGAAAAAGATACTCATCATTTACACAGTAAATTAAACTAAAGAATTAAATGCACCTTTAATCAGATGCTCCACCTGAATCACTGCTCGGCTTAATTAAAGTAGCATGATTTAAGACATTTGGGTAAATTCCAAAAAATGACACGCCTCCCAAAAATTAGTATACAACATGACTAGAATTAGAGGAGGTGTTTTTTGAGTAATTCAATACGAACTTTTTTTTCTTTTTCTTTTTGTGTGTGTATGTGTAATTCGATGAATTTAAAATTTTTAAAACGGACAGAGCACGAGTGTAACCTTAGTCTGAAATAAATAAATAAAGTTACATAATTATACAAAGCAAAATGGGGTTTTGCTATTAAAAAAAGAATAAAAAAAAGCACAAACAAGTGTGCATGGATACGAATAAAGACATTAAGGTCATATGACAAGCTTTTTAACCGAGGTTGTGCTATTGTGTACCTATAGCCAAAAGAGACCAACTAACTAACCAAAGTTAATCACGTTGTTTCTCAACCAATTTAATATTATTTTACTATAGTTTATCACATCAGTTGGTAAATAATATTATTTTTTTCTATTAAGTGGTAAATAATGTTGATACCTAGCTATATGGCTATATTATTACTCTTTTTGGTGACATGGCTATATTATTACTCAGAAACAAAATTAAGAAGTCATTCTAATATGCAGACGCGCCAGTGACATACAACATTCTGAATTTTCAATCGTTACAATATTGATTTCCATCACTGTTTTACATTTGGCACGTATCCAAGCATCTTGTCCAATGCAAGAGTTTGTACATTAGAATTTATAAGTTCCCTTACAAAGTAGGCATCTACATGAGTCAGATACAAGATTTAAAATACTGAAAAATTGTATGATATTTTTCGGAAATTTTTATTTTTTTAAAATATGTTAATATTTAAGGTAGAATTCACTTTGTCCTCTTATGGTTTAATATTATATCAAATTCATACAGTCTACTAAGTTATTTTTAAATTTCAACATTTAAAGTAATTCAACAATCTCCTATCAGAAAGGGACTAGTATATTATACACAAAAACTAAGCTTCTGTTTCGCATTAGGTTCTTTTTAGCAAAAAAACTCTACGAGATGGTAATAAGCACTTTTATTAAAAGCATTAGGTATTTGCACTACAACATAAATCTCGTAATAAGCACTTTTATTAAAAGCATTAGGTATTTGCACTACAACATAAATACTATATTATAGCATTAATTTATAGCACATTTTTTATAAGTGCTATAATAAACTGCCACACTTTTATGAAAATTATTGTTATAGCGCATATAAATTTAAAATAGGGCTTTTTATTTTTGTTCACGGCGGGAGAATACACATGTCCAAAAATTTCCCCGAGTGCCCAAATTTTACCCTCTGAGGTGCCCAAAATTAAATTAGCTCACTCATCAGTCTATCTCTCTGTACTCTTCCTCTCCCATGCAATCTCACTTTCTGACCACTCTTACTCTCCCCAGACCTCGCCCAACTTTCTCTCACGATCTCAGCATCATCCAGAACACTCTCTCTCACACTATCTTGTCTCACTCTCTCATTACACCTCTACGAAGACCAGACTGTGAGACAAACGCACGGAGACCATATCGAGAGAACTCGCACGTAGACCACCATCACTGATCTGACCAGGTTTGTTCTTATTGTTGATGTTTTTATATTTTTCATTGCTATAATGATGGATTTTTTGGAATCAAAAACACACTAAAACCTTAGTTTCCTGTCAGTTCTTTCTATTTCAAAGGGACCATTATGTTTGAATTTTTATTCTTGTTTTTTATGTTTTCCTATCAGTTTGGTGTTTCGAATTGATTTCTTTATAGGGTTCTGATTTTTTTTTCCAAACAAACATGAAGTCCCTAAAACCCATCTCAATCTCTTATCCTCTCAAAAGTCCCTACAATGGATCCCCATTCTCTCTTCTCTGTCGTCCTCTGCCTCTCCTACCATTTGCTAGTCTCACCCGGTTTGACCATTCTCTACTAATCGATATTTTTCTTCTTGTTTTTCGATTACTTCAGCAATTTTTAACGATTTCACAGCTGCTTCATAAACTAGTTTAGCAGTTTAAGGTTCCATATTTCATTACTCTTCACTTGAATCTTCAGCTGTGCACCTGTTGATGCCAAAATTACACCGCCACATGTAATTATAGGATTGGTTGAAATCTGCAAAAAAGAAGGAATGAACATGAGAAAACCTTATCACCGGTGTGGTACTGCCAAAGGAATTCCGACGCTTAAGTCAATGGCTGTAGAAATGGCAAGAATGATTTAGCAAGTTAAAGCTTGTTTAAGGTAAATTTCTTTGTACCTTTTGCTTAACCTTCATGAGGCTTTTATAGTAGCTTTAATTTTTTTTTATTCGCAAAAAATCTGTAAATAAAAAAATTTCTAGTTACTGTTTTGATTTTGCAGTTGACTCTTTATTGATTATTTCAAAATAGATCTCAATTGTTAGTATCTTTTTCAAATTTGAATACTTGCCGATATCTCTCGCTTGCTATTGTTAAGAATGATTTTTCCGATCCTGAGTTCTTTTCTGCCCTTATCAATGGAATCAAACATTCGGGTCCAAGAATCACTCGAGTCCACATGCTACCGTGTTACCTATCGTCCGTGTCCAATACATGATGTTGGTTGTCTATATCTTTACATAACTTGTGCAGTGCCAGGTCATCATGATGACTTGGCACACATGATAATTTCTACCTAAACAGTCAACACTTAATCTGCAAGGGTTAGAAACCTTGTAAGAGTAGAATTTTTAAATTGGTATGCCTCATTTTCCTCGACTCCTCATATTTTGCTATGTTTAAATGCTTTCCACGTGTCATGTTGTTATGGTTCTTTTAAAATGCACGATAATGACTTTTCCAATCCTGAGCTCTTTTTTGCCCGTATTACCACTCGGCTCCAAAAATCAACTAAATCTCCATGCTACCTTGTTACCTATCGTCTGTGTCCAAGACTTGATGTTGCTTGTCTATATCTTTACATAACTTGTACGGTGTCAGGTCATCATGATGACCTGCATACATGATATATTCTACCTATACAATTAACCCTTTACTCTGCAAGGTTAGAAACCTTGTAAAGGTAAAGTTTTTAAATTGATATGCCTCTGCTTTCTCCTAAACTCTTCATTTTTTGCTATGTTTAAATGCTTTCCAAATGTCATGTTGTGGCAGTTCTCTTCAAATGCACGATTAAGGTTGTTTCAATCCCTTTAACTCATACCAAGGATTTTTCATCTTCATTGTCATCTTCTTAGAGAGGTAGCAATAACTTCTGATATTTCTCCTTCATGAAGTTCTGGTTCAACGAGGGCTCTAGCAAACTAGTTAGTTTCCTTTTTTTTTTTTATCTCTGTTTAACTTTATTTTCTTTTGCATCTTTCGATTTCTTGTCTAATCCTTTTTCTAAAAAATTTCTTTGCTAACATGTCTTCTAATACACCATTTCGACTCAATCCAATCATTTTTGTATGTATAGGGTCAAAAATGATAGTGATCATATCTAAATTAGTTATAGTGATGATTCTTCTACAAACAAAATTAGAAGGGTATCCTTATCAATTTTAACTGGAGTTCCTCTATTGACTTTTCTGATTATGCTTTGTCTCAGAGGCTTCTATTGAGTTTCTGAGAGTGAAGATGTGAAGTCTAATGAGACTGGAGATGAAGAAAGATCTTCAAAAAAATTATGCAAGATTCATAAAAAAGAAAACCCTTCGAGTTATAAACTGAGAACTAGGAGTTCTAAGGCTTTAAGTCAAATCCTAAATGAATTCCAATTTCTTGAAACTATAGAACTTACCATGGCAAGTAGTTCTGAAAATGCCACTTCTTCTCGAGATGGTGGTGTTTGCTTCTATATGCTTATTTTTAAGTTCGGTCTTCGCCTCCCTCTTTCTCGTTTCATCTTGGCTTTTCTCTCGTACTTTGACTTAGCCTCTAAATAGCTCATGTCAAATTGCTAGAGTTACTCATGAGAGCCTTAAGTACTTCTAAAATTGGTACTGTGTGAAAATATCCATAGATTTAAATTAGACCTTTGCGTATTTATAAAATGGTACATCTAAAAGAAAATACTCATGAGAGCTTTAATTATATATTGAATGCATGTCCTCGTAAGAAATCTTTTCTGAAACTTCTTCAAGGGATAATAAGAAAGGATAATAATTGGAAAGAGAGACATTTCTTTCCCTCGTGTGGCTGGTGCAAATTTGTTAGAGAAAACATAAAACCAATTAGGTCCGACTAGAATTTTGATTTTGGTAAAGCTGTTTAGTTTTTATAGAATCTGCTTCCACACTACTTGTTTTAACTTCTTCATTTTTTTTCCGAAGATTGTCACTTGAATTCTCAGCCTGTTTCTTACGTGGAAAAACAAGACTTTGATGCTGAATTGTTACTGAAGATTGCCCATTGCAACCTATCTGGGATATTAACGAAGAGAATTTCATTTTCATGGGTCTTCATTGAGCTGGATAGGTTCTTTATCATTTCAATTCATACCCACTTTGGTATAAGAACTTACCCCTTCTTTTGTTGTGGAAATGTCTCTTTGTAAGACAGTTATTGTCCCAACCTCGGATGAGCTTAAGAAAATGCTTCAAAAGAAGAAACTTAAGAAAGTTCAAGCTTATTCTTCTAATGAAGCACCTCCGAGTCAAGCTCCTGTAACCTGGGTTGTGGAAGTGGAGAGCTCGAATTCTAAGCCTCTGACTTGTGACATGGTCGTATATGACCATAAGAGAAAAAGCTCTATTAGACACTCTTTCTTTGAATAAAAGGAAAATGGGAGTATATATGAACGATCCTTCTTCTAAGAGTATCGAGTATACCGAAAGCAAAATCATTATTACTTTCTCCAAATGGATTAGCATCTAAAACAATGATGATGTTGCTTTAGATCTTTCAAATCCCTTTATTAGATGAGAAAGAGGTCTTAGCCTCTCATGCGTATGTTTTATGTCACCAATTAGCTTACTGGAGCATGATGGTAATTCTTTGTATTTCTTATGTTCTTTTGACTTTTACCTTAGTTTTTTATTGTGTTTTGACATATATCATATTTTATTGTAACAGCTGGCGCAAAACATCTCGATCACCTTTGGAAGATCAATTTGATCGAGCAAGAGGTTGTATATGAAGAGAGAGTTGAATGATTCGAAAAAGTTTATGTGGATGTTTTTCAGAAGAATGAGACTCTTGGCTCCATTGTCCATGACCTCAGGAACTCCCTTGTCAAAGCTAGGAAAAGGGAGTTGTTCATGTAGCCGATTTGATCAAGTTAATTGGGGAGCATGAGAGTATGAGCATTACCTCGTTGAAAAAAAGGAGTGAGGCAGTTCAAGCTGGCAATGAGGTTTCCTTACAAGCAAAGAACTTTTCCAAATCGATCAATTTTGCAATGATTCCATCTAAGAACAACAACAACAAAATTTCGTAAAACATGCTCAACAACTAGAAGAGCACACAATTAAGGAGGAGTTGATAAATGCCTTACTACCAACTCAGATAAGGTAATTGACGAAGCCTGTTTGTTCAAATGTCATAAAGCTAACTGTCAGACTGGTTCAATAACATATCCATCAACAAAATCGAAAGGTGCTCAACACTTTTACAAAAATAACAGACCGAGGAAGAGGCAAATCTGAGCCCCATGACAAGTTTAGAAAATGAAGAATGGTGATTGACAAATCGAAGCCTTAAACAAAGCAATCAATAAAATGAAAGGTGTACAACACCATCAACAAAATCAAAAGGGAATTCAACCACGTCACAAATTCTTGAATCAAAGAGACGAGAAAACCTCTCTAGAAAGTCAAGGATCAAAAATTTCTTTAAACATGTACCAAGCACAGCACAAAAGATATTTTCAAAAGCTAAAATCTATATCATATATTACCACTAATTTTTTCAAAGAGACGCATGTTGGAAATCTGACAAAATTAGTGGACTTATAAGCACAAACCTAACACCATCAACCTAGGCTCGGTTTGTGCAATTTTTGTTAAATAGTTTATATTGTGCGGAAATATTCAACCTATTTAACTTTTGAGGAGTTTGAACTGAGCTATTAGCTTGACCAACTTGCTTAAGGAGCTTGATGAGTAAGCTACTTGCTTGATGACTAAGCAACCTACTTAAGCACCAATCGAGTTATGCCACATGTCACCATCTTATTGGCCATCATGAGTTTACTCTCTCTCCACTTTGTCAAATCTTGAAAGAGGAAGGAAAGATGCTATGAAAAGGTCACAAAAACTATTTTGTGACAAAATTCGAGTTGCAATTTAAAATTGCAACTTGCATTCTTCAAGTTGAAGAAGTCGTTCTCTATTGGTCGAAATTTGAAACAAGCTTTACTTAAACTTCATCCCATTTCTAGTAATGCAAAGGAGGAGACTTCAAAATGAAGCAATTGAGGAAATAAGCCAATATGGATTGCTAAGTTTGAAAAGAAACCAAAATGTTGTGCTACATCATGAAGGATGTGTAAGTTGCATCATGTTCACACTGTTGATGTCTTACTTAACTATGAAGCCCTTGAACCTATAAATTCTACATATTGCTGGCTCTTTATGATGAAGAATGATGATAACAAGATTCTTTGCATGCAAGTTAAGCCATGGAATATAATGTTGAAGCTAAAAATATGATTTATTATAAAAAATAAAGTTACCATACTTAAGGTAACCAACTTAGGTCAAGTTTGAGTTACATTTTTGCACTATAAATATGTCACTTTTAATGTGTTTTGTATGCCCAAATGTGTAACCAAAGAGGGTGATTATTTCTCCAAAATAAATGTAGAAAAGGGTTTGAGTATTATGCCTTCAAGTCATTCAAAAGAGTATGTATTCCTTTTAAATTTCATTTACAATCTTTTAATTGTATTGAAATTCAAACACTTTTTTTTTTATATCCTTTATCTTATTTTATTTAGAATTTTCCCATACACTTTAGTGTACGAGGTAAAATTCAGTAATCATAAAACAAATACTTCTAGCCTTGTTTGTTCAATTTAGACAAACTGATTATGTAGGAGAGCCAAATCGAGCTTATGTTGTACAATTAGTTTTGTATTTTTATTTCATAATCAAATTGAAATTTTTTTGCAATTTTCTTTTCATTTTTGTTCATTGTGTTAAGAATAATCACACCAAATTTCATTAAAAAACAAGTTCATTTATCCACTCACAAGTCCAATACAAAACCAATACTCAAATGTGCCTAAAACTGAGTTACTAAACCTATTAAGTAACATCACTAAGAGTTACTATATGTGAGAGACTTTGAAACCTTCATTTTTAAAATCCTTAGATCAGTTATAGACCTTATTTTCAAAAGCTCAACAAAACTGAAATTTATCGCTTCCGCAAGATAAATTTTATTCAGCTCTCTTCAACAATCATATTAGTATGTAATTTATCCTTAAGATAGATTCAGAACAAGCATGTTAGACAGCGTGACTAGGCAATATAATCCTTATCTAGAAAATAATAATTTTTTAAAATGAAAACTGGATAGGTGCATCATTATTAATTCTTATTATTTTTAAAAAGAAAAAAATAGGTACATACACCATTAATTAATTGGAATTAGACAAAACCATTGGAGATTAATTTTTAGGTTGAGTGTTGATCTAGTAAACATTCATGCCACATAAACTACAAGCCCTTCTTATCTATGTGGCACATAGATAGAAATCCAAAGAGTCATTGGAGATTCTCTAAGCATCATTATTTCAAATTAGTAAAGTCAAAGATTCACTGATTTGAGAATAATTCTACATAGTCATTCTCTTATCAAGATGCCCAGATGTGTTTACAATCAAGACCTTGTTTATTAGCCTTTATATTGATGCAAAGTCTAAGATTTAAAATTATAATCGTGGCTATATATGTCTAGTTACATAGAAAACTTTAAGAAGGCAAAGTGAACCCTATATGGACTCATTTAAATCCTAAATGCATCTTTAAATATTAGCTCTTGAAGCAATCAAAAGGTTGATAAGGGAGATCATGATATTAAAATTCCTATAATTCTATATATAATATAAGATATATAAATAACGCTATGAAAATACCTCTCTCAACTGTATGAATGTTTACCAAATAATAAAGTGATGTATAAAGATATCATTCCCAAAGGGAATAAAATTGTGAAGTATTAAAGCTAGTTAGCTTTTGGTATTATTTGGACTCAAATATTTAGTGATAAACAATTAAAGTGAATAACAATCCAAGAAAAATAACTTTGGGAGATTTGTTTTTAAGAAAATGTCACAAAACCTAGACATATGATTTCACCAATTCAAATCCAGTTTATTTAGATTTCTAGAATTACTAATTTTTCCTTTTCAAGTTAACGACACCTCATCACATTTTAGTTAAAATTAGCGCTTCTTATTCAGTTAACCCATTGCACAAACATAATTACTATGAATTTCATGAAGATAACTAGATGCAAGTGTACTAAGATCAATGATTAACTTCAATTAACATGCAATTACATAATAAACATAGGATAAATCATGCTACTATAGGTTCTATGATACATAAAATACAGAGTTAATATATATGTCATGTGTCATCGAGTTCCAAATCAACACTGTTGGATGTGTGTGTTTGGTTTAGACAAGGATAACTAAGAGAAAGAAGGATTTGTTCTGAAGTTCGGTTTTTATTTTAGGTTTTTATTTGAGGTTGTGGTTGTATTGGGTTTGTAGAGTAATTTTCACAAATTGATTTTGCAAAACTTAAAATAATATTTGTGACAAGTGTTTTTTTCAATACAAGGTTTAGTGACAATTATAGTTGACATTTAGCACCTTTAGCTACAGATTTTTTGTCACTAAAGCTATTAAAATGACAAAAACTTGAGAATGATGTATATATGAGACTCGATTTTGTCTTGTGAAACAAATAGGCTTACAACTGTTTGTTTCTTGGTTTCTCAATTTTATTGAGTTCCTAAAACACTCTAATAAGTAAGAAAAATATGAAACTTGAAAAGGAACAACAAGAAATGAGCTTGCTTTACACACAAACACAACTAATTTCAAAGGAAAATCATAAGCTTCAATTCAATACTTCATGTCATAAAAGGTTACAAACTTAGCTCCTATTTATAGTCTTGCTTGTGTTTTTCTTCAAGATAAAGCAAGAATATTCATTACTAAACCTAGAATTTTGATTCTATAATTACATAAAAAAAAGCCCAAAATAGGTATGCAAAAACACATGCAAATCGGCCTTGGTTTCTAATGTTGGATGTTTGCATCCTCTTGAAGAAATGGCCCCTTAGCTTGGCTCCTACAGCTTCTAGATTTCAGCTATGGTGTTTAGGGAAGTTTTCTTTAGCTGTAAGGATACACTTGCTAGTAGGAACACACATAAAGTTGCATCCAAAATGGTGGTTGCTATCATTGGTTCTTTTTATAACAAAACCACGTCTTGGGCTTCAATGCATGCTTGAAATTTGAACCAATCATAGGGAAAAGATTTTCCATCAAGGAACCAAAGAAAGCTTGAAACATGGCACACATCAGTTGGATGATGTGGAACCAAAAAGGTCCAGGCATGTGGAAAAGTGCTTGTTATGCTTAAGCACCTCAAGCTCTTCAATCCTCTTTCAAATATTGTTGTGACACATGTCACCAGGAAGAAAGTGACACATGGCAAGGTAGTTAAGCTCCTTAAGCAAGTAGCTTAATCAAACAAATTAAGCAAGCATCTTAAACACACACCTCAATCTAGTAAGTGGTTTGAGCTTCTTAAAGAAGTAGGTGGAGCTAGTAGCATAAGTAGCTCAAGCTCACACAAAAATTAAGTTCCTTAAGCACTTTAAATGCTAAGTATGTGCTTGTTTTACAGTCAAAAAGGCTAAGTTTACAAAACTTTCACAAACCAAAGTCTCAGGTTTGTGCTTGAAATTCCACCAGTTTTTACCATATGTCCAACATCAACACATAAATCATTCATTATAAAAGCAGTAAACATAATATTAAATTTGTAACCGTTCGAAGCAAAACTAGGTTATTTATTAAATTGTCTACGAAAATGATGGAATCCTAGAAACATAAATTAGTGTGTAATAAACTACATCCAACATCATTCAAGAATTCATGATTTGCAAAACTAAGAAATTAAAGAGAAGAATAAGAACAACAACAAGAAAGAAGAAAAAGTGAAAGACGAAGCAATCGCTTGGCCACCAACTTGTAAGCCTCTAATCTCGCAAATCCTTCTCTCTCAAAATGCTAAATTTGCTTCCTCAGAAACTCTCTAAAAGTCTCTCAATTGGTGTGTATTATTACCTTGACATGGATGCATATATACAACTTTGGGATCTATTTCTTCCTTTATCTTCCTTGGGAGACTCTTACAAGACACATTTTTTCCCATATAGAAGATTGGACTAGATTGAAGAGAAAAATAGTTTTATTTTTCATGCAAGTTATCTTTACTTGGTTCCCACAACTTTCCTAATTCATTCATATGTGATAACATGCCATATAGAATAGGTGGTAACATATTATTTCATTATTTGATATATATATATGTGCATAATAATATTTGATTTTTATCTAGGTTATTATGGAAAATCCATAATTTAATAAAATATTGACTGGGTGAATGCTAAAACTAATTTAATTAAGTTAAAAACTGCAAGCTCCATTTAGAGTCCAATAATAAAATGATGATGTGATGTCCTAACAGAAAAGCATGATTGGGTTTTATTAGGTTGGACCTAAAAAAATTTCAAAATTTTAATTATGTTGTTTGATTCAACGTGGACAATACTTAGATATTAAAAAAATATTGAGATTAAATTAATGGTCAATACATTCAATTTTAATAGCATTAATAACCTTCCAATGAGGTTCTTTTAATGTTATTAAAAGTCCAAAGATCACTAGAATAATAGTTTTTTTTGTGAAATAAATTTTTTGGTAGTGTGTATTTGTGCTATCTGAGAAGACTCTATCTAAGAAGGGTAAGAACTTAAGTGATCATTTATGAATCTTTAAACTTTTCTGGGAGCTGGTTTGATAGGACAATATACATATCATGCTCAAAATTTTGTTGCCCACCATAAGTGTTTAAATGGAAACATTATGTTAATCATAAATACATTAGTACTTAAAGAGATCTAGATAATAGATTTGTTTGTTTATTTTGAAGTTTATGTGTTAATATATGTACCTTTTAATTTCAAAAATGTCAACCCTCAACCCTCTAGCAATGATTTTGAGTCAAAATCTATGGACGGTACAAACTATAGTCAATGGAAAACAACATTTTTTAGAGTCCTATAGTTTGAGACAATCATATCAGTCCTAACAAGTCCATAGCCTTAAGTACTCGCAATTAATGCGTCTAAGAAAATCAAGAAGAAATATGCAGATTGTCTACAGGCGAATACTACAACTCGTTGTTATTCAATCCAGCATTGCCAGTCATCTGCAGCAGCGAATATAAGGCCTACTGTTTGGAATAGGAATGACCAATACTCTAGATGTGATGTTTGCTCAGAGTAACAATTTTGCGGGAAAAGCAATTATTAGGGCATTGATATACACTCATATGACTTTATTAGTGTGCGTGAACATTATTTTACAATGATGTCATACATCAGTTGTACGGAAGTGATAGGGGCTAAGTTGGAACAAGAGATGTTAATTGATACGATCTTGAATTATCTGTATGATAGTTTCGACAAGTTCAAAATGGCTTATGACATGAACAAATTGAATCTTACTCTTACTGAGCTGATGCATGAGCTTGAGAGTGTTGAACGGTCTCTCGTAAAGCTAGGATGTGTCTACCATGCTAAAACTTCTTCTAAACCTAAGGGGCCACCTAAGAGTGGAAGGGAGGGAGAACAAGAAAAAAAAAGAGCAAGTTCGACTACTAAACCAGTAGCAATGAAGAAGCCAAAAGTCAAGTGCTTTAATTGTTGTCAGAAGGATTTATGTAAAAAGGTTTTCATTAAACCATGAATATGTTATCTATATGTTGGTGAGGCTTGTTTAGTGGAGAATTAAAATGATAAATGAAATCATTGATTCCTGATCAACTAACTATGTTTGTTACTCTTTGCAATGGTTCAAGCCAAGCAATCCACTCAATAAAGGACAAAGAAGCTTGAAGTTAGGAAATGAGAAATATGTCTCCAAGATGGAAGTAGGACTAGCGGAGCTGTCTTTTGAAAACAAAACGTATATTTATCAAACTGTTTATTAGTTCATAATTTTAAGAGGAATTTGGTTATGTTAGTTTTTTAATTAAACATTGTTTGACACTTTAGTTTGATTCCTCAGTTTCAATTAAAAGTAATGGTAATTTTATTTTTTCTGAAAATTTGATGAATGATCTTTATTTTATAACTTCTTTGTCTTATGATTTTAATGCAATAGAAAATACTAACGATGAGCAACTTCTCTGATTTAAGAAAAGGAAACTTTCAAACAAAACCTATCTATGGCACTTGTGATTAGATCATATTAATTTTAACAAGATACATGGTTTGGTTAAAAGAAAAATTTTAAATTTCTTGATTTTTGAACCTATACAAGTATGTGGCTCTTGTTTGGAAGGTTGGATGACAAAAAGGCCATTCAAAGTCAAAGGAAATCGCGCCACCATACAGCTGAAATTGGTGCATGTTGATATATGTGGACCAATCAGTATTCAAACTAAAGGCGGGTATGAGTATTTCATCACATTTATTGATGACTACTTGAGATATGGTTATAATCTTATGCGCTATAAGTGTAAAGCTTTCGTAAATTTTGAGATTAGTCTAAAGTAGAAAAGAAATTTGGGTGTCTGTATCTAATGGTTTTGATCTGACCAAGGCAGTGAATACCTATCTAGTGAGTCTAGGTCTTACATGGCTCAACATGGGTTAATTTCTCAATTGTCATTCCTTGGAATGCTGCTGCAAAATGGAATTTTTGAAAGGAAAAAAAATATTTTAGATTGTTGAGGACGGTGCTTAGCTATTCATCATTACCTGAATTGTTTTAGGGATATGCCCTAGAAACAAATGTATACTTACTGTACTTAGTTCCATCTAAATCTCTTTCAAATACACCCTCAAAATTATGGAGAGGGCGCAAGCCTAATCCAAACCTCATTCAGATTTAGGCTGCTCCGACACATGTCTTTTTACATAAGCCTCATAAATTGGAATCTTGTAAAGAAGCGTGTATGTTTATTGGCTACTTTAACGGAACAAGAAGTGGATTTCTATAATCCAAAGAAAAAGAAATTGACAGTGAGCACTCCACTTATTTAAAAAAGGATTATATGATAAATTTTAAACCTAAGAGTAAGGTAATTCTAGCAAAGCTTGACCTAGTTTCAAATCCACCTGAAACTCCTAGCCTCCACCTCTGCTTCCTGTATAATGTTCAAATAGGAGAAAATGTTTAAAATGTACCCAAAGGTGAATAAACAAAGGAATCAATTTAGGTCCAAACTCAAAAGATTCAAATCCACCTAAAACGCCTAGGCCTCCATCCTTGCTTCATGTATATATTCAAAGAGGGAAAAATATTTAAAATGCACATGAAAGTGAATAAACAGAGGAATCATTTCAAGACCAAACTCAAGAACAATAAAAAGATAATGAAGAGGTTGGTGATCCACCATAACCAATAAACTTGGATTCTCCCATACATGTACATCAACCAATGCAGTAAAGTTGTAATAAGAGATTGATATGTAAACCTGCAAGGTATGCATTGTTAGGAGAGACCCATAAAGTCATTTTGGAAAATCTTACTAATTATCCTACCATCTGTAAGTAAGAACTGGACGATGTTGATGTCCAATAATGGAAAAAGGCCATAGACCGAATGGGAAGGTAGAAACCTCAAAGCTAAATTGGTGGGAAAATGATATAACCAGAAAGAGGGAATAGATTATGAGGAAACCTTTTTGCCAATATCCATGATTAAATCTATACAGATCCTCTTAGGCATAACGGCAAATCTTGATTATGAGATTCAACAAAATGGATGTCAAAATGGTGAGCTAAAATACGACATCTATATGCATAAACCATAAGGGTTATAGCCAAAAGGAAATAACTCATGGTTTCCAAGTTGTGTAGGTCAATTTATGGACTTAAGTAAGCATCCAAGCCATGGAAAATCATGTTTGATGAAAAGTCCTATTAAATTGTGTGTGTATAAATAATTCAAAATGCACTAGTAGTTTTTCTAGTACTTTATGTTACATAGATGATATCATACTAATCAGAAACAATGTGAAGGTGTTGTCAGGCATAAAAAGCTACTTGAAAAAGCAATTTGATATAAAAGACATGGGTGAAATTAACTATGTTTTAGGAATCAAACTCTTATGATAGAGAAAATAAAATAAGATGTTGGCTTTATTCCAAGCTTGCTAATTGATAAAATAGTAGCTAGGTTTGGCATGGAGAACTTCAATAGGTAAATATTACCCTTCAAACATGAAGTTAATCTTTCTAAGGACCACTCCCGAGAAGAAAGAAATCATGATGAGTGAAAAACTTTATGCTTCAGCAGTTGATAGTCTCATGTATGTTATGTTGTGTACTAGGCAGTTATCTGTTACGCAATGGGAGTAGTAAACTAGTACAAATCAGATCTTGGACTAGAACACTATGTTGCAATGAAACTCAAACTTAAGTATCGAAGGAGAACAAGATATTATCTACTGGTATTTTCCAATGGAGTCTACAAACCCTCGGTTATACAGACTCATATTTCTAAGGGGACATTAACTCTAGTAAATTAACATTAAGTTATGTGTTTACCTTAAATAGTTAAGCCATTTGTTGGAACAGCATTAAATGGAATTTTATAGCTGAATCCAACAATGGAAAAGAATACGTTGCTGCATTTGAAACTGAAAAGGCAGCTGTAGTGGGTTGTCGCCCATTGAGTGGTGGGCGACATTCCCACTTCAGCAGTATATACATATTTGAATTTTCTTTTAAAAGATAAAATCAACCCAATTAAACCAATCCAAGCATATACAAAGCTTTGACATAATCCTTAGTTTAACACTATTAGATATATTCAATAAAATATTGATTTGTATATATTACTTGTGTGTAAATATATATACAGTTATTCTCTCATCCGCCACTTATAGTATGGGATTGTGCTGGATTTTTCACTAATAATAACTATTAGTGATAAAGGCGTCACTAATAGCATCTATTAGTGCTTAATTCAGCACAAATTTTGTCTAGGATCCCAAACAAAAGAGACATCTTATATATATATGTGTGTGTGTGTGTGTGTGTATAATAAGGTTTATAACATGTAAATAAAATAGTTTTAAGAATTTTCTTTATTAGTCATTAGATCATTTCAAAAACTGAGATTTAAAAAAGCATTAATAAGTTCTCTAAATCTACATAGGGTTCATTTTCTCCAAAATAAGAATTTAGTATTCAATAAATTCATAAGACCACTAGTTGATTTTTAAATCTCAATCCATAAGATCTAAAGGCTAATAAAGGAAGTTCTAATGCTAAAATCATCAGCTCAATTTAATGAGTTTGAATATATATATATAATATCAACAATTTTATAATGGGCAACCGTCTCCACCTTAATGTGGGTGTCAACTAATTTTGTATGTCGTGTAACATGTTATGTCTATGTTTTGTAACATGTTGCTTGATGAACAAAATTAATTGATGCACGTCCACATTATGGTGGGAGACTAATGCCCACCAAAATAAATTAATTAATATGTATATACACACACATATATATAAAGAATTGTTCTTGTGAGAACTACCATCTACCTATTTTGGAAGATGTGCTCATAGACTAAGGATTATTGATCACAACTTATTAAATGTTTAAAGTCTAAAATTGCTTAGTTAAGCAAGTGGTAACCTCAGTACTTATCATGCTACCATGACATAAGTTGAAACAATTTCTAGACATCAAATTTATAAATATAGAGCTGAACTTAATAAGTGCTAAGAGCATCTCAAATAATAATGTGGACTACTATCTATGTAGTATGAATATTTACTTAATATACATCGATCAACTTAAAAATTGATCTCTAATGGCTTTATCTAAATCACAATTAATGATGTGTCTATATATTTATTTTTATTTTTATAAGAATTATCCTTAAACATTTATTGAGTTACACAATTTAATAGATTCTTTAAAAGTTATTTCACAATTTTTCTTTTGGCCAAATTAGTTTGACATAATTTTTGGACAATCCCAATAAAGAGTATTTTTTTTTAAATGTTTGTCTATATTTACAATGTGTAAAAATATTTTAGTAATCCACAAAGTCATTGAAGATGCACTAAAAATTACTATTTCATTCTTTATGTTTTTAATTTCAAATAATAAATTAACATGGTATTCTTAGCATTTCTTTCATTATCACAAATGGTTTCCAAATAAAGTAAGAACTGGACACATTAAAATTTATTTAGCAACCCTCATATGTAATTTTACTTTTCAAATTTAGGCACGTTATCTAAAAATTTAAGAATAGTTACAGATATCACCTTTTGTATTTTAATATCTCTTTTCGTATAAAAATGTTTTGTTTTTACATACTTAATGTTTTGGTCAAAATACGAGTTAGGCCTTTTTGAAAGCCCACCCGATGCGGACTCTAACTTAGGCTCAAATATAAAAGCCCATTTCTTAAATTTACCTTGTTAAGCACAAATCTAGCCCAACGCAAGCTCGCCTCGTATAGTCATCTTCATCTTCGATCGGAAAAGAAGGATTGATCAGCTCTTCACCGGAATAGTAGTGTCAAGCTTTAATACTACCATCTCCTTCCTAATGAATGCATGCAGTCGACACAATAAATTCATGATCCCACTTAACATTTGTCTCCCACCTCATTTAATGCGCAATCCACATTAAACACCTATAGGCTGAGCAATAAATGAAGGAACATTGTCACATTAGCTTAATTTCCAATGGCTCATACTTGAGGCATGCAAAAGCAACTTCATAATTGAGAACTCATCTTGCTACATGCAAGCAAACCCACATTTCTTCTCATCTAAGAAAAGAGGAATCTTTTGGGACCCAAGGCACGAGACTCAAAGGTCATCCATCCTTTGATCTTCTAAAAGCATGAACCATTGAAATCTCAAACATCTGACCTATTTAGGGAAGTTCATATGATTATCTCGGCCCAATATCCTTTTGACTCCTTTTGCATTAACAGTTTGGTACCCACCATGGAGCTCGAGTTAAAAGCATTGTGGTTTTACTACAATCCTTCTTTTCTTTCTGAATCTTCTATGTGATCACAAATTATAACTTTTCACTATCCCTTCATTTAACGTCCACTAAATAGTTGATACAAAGTAGTCACTGATTGTGAATTTAGTTGGAATACTAATTGAGCGCCTATTGTTGGAACATTTTAATCGGATGAATGTTGTTGAGGCTTCCATACACAATCATGCTGGACCAAGTTCAAATCGAGAAGCTGATCTTTCTCAACTGATCAGGAGTGTAAATTATCTACTAAAGTGACTCAAATGACTTCGAAAGGAACATGATAATCCTTCAAATTTAGAAAAAATGATGGAGAATCTCAACGTCAACAATCTACGCAAACATCCAGTTAAAGTACTTAATGAACAAGAAAGTATAGGTTATTCTAGAAAAGATTTATTGCATACCAAGAAAACCAAAATAGATAGCATGCAGTGAAAAGATATTCTCAAGAACCTGAGGGCCAAACCAACTATTAATCAAGTTGTCTGATGATTCTGGAACAGGTTCAAATGCTATAATAGCACATGCATAAAATAAACATGCTGAACCTTTTTTCCCAATGAGACGTGGCCCATGCCAATGTCTTCCGGTCACCATTCTCTAACTGATTCATCAACACAAACATTTCTTATCACTTTCAAGCTCCTCATATCGAGAGGTATGATGGAAACACTAACCCAAACAAAACATGTAGACCATTCTTGGACTGCAATGATCCCAACGTGCGTTCCATCACAAGACATCAACAGAGTCATGTGCAAAGCATTTTCTACTAGTGTGAAAATACCAGCTTTTTTCTGTTCAATCACCTTAAATTTGAGATGATAAAATATTTTAATGACATTGCTTGACTTTTTGAGGTATAGTTCACTTTTAGCCAAAAAATTGAGGTGGATGTGGATGATTTGTTCACCATAACCAAAGAGCAAAATGAGACATTGTAGAGCTGTGTGGAAATCTTAAGCTGTGATGATACTCTAGTCGTCTCAGTTTTTCAGAAAGGGCTCAATGTCGATGAAGAATTATATTCATCGTTGACTAGATGGAAGCCAACTTCCATGGTGCAAGCTCTCCAATGTGCAAAAAGTTTCATTGCACTCGAAGCAGACTGAAGAAATCATAAGATTCAAGTAGAGGTATAGGTCTTTTCCAATCGAAACACGTCATCCACATCAAATTTCCAAACCCATGCTAGTTAACAAAAAGCCATTCTAAATGGAATTCATTCCTCATCCCAATCTGTTTACTAGGAAGAAAGAAATTGCCAATTATTTGCAAGGGAAAGAATACATCACATGGCCAGAACCACTCAAGACTAGTCTGATAGGGCTCGCCTAAGATATCCCTCTAAGAATCCCCCGAAAAGCTTTGCCTAAAGATGATTCCACCGGATTTTCGTTTGGTCATCCTATAAAACCATCCTAAAAAAAGGGTTGATTGACAAACGGAAAAATAATTAAAAACATGTGTAAGAGATAGAAAACTAGATTATACAAACATAATGCGGAAGCATAATTAAATAAGTTTAGGCCACACATCTGAGCCATCTAGAGAAAGGTTCAAAACCATATAAGATACAAATATAGTTTTAAAATGAACCAGTTTAGAATATTACAATAGCTAATAAATGAAAGGAGAGCAGCAAGCATGGAGTTGCTGTAGAACTCAATACCAAAGGCTAGACCTATAAATCTTTACTAAGACCTAGAGAACGAAATTAAAGATAAAACGTGATATACGAATATCTCAATTAGTACCCCTAGCTACAAAACCCAGTGTGTAAAATTCTTTACTCTCAAAATCTTGAGATTGAAAATTTAACATTGGATAAAACTATTTTTAAATCTCAATTTAATACTCTTAATTTCGAAGAAAATATTTAATAATCAATAAAACATCATCATTGTCACCAATCACATAAATAATAAGAACCATCATCATCAACACGATCGTCGTGATCACGTCATTACATCATCATTAACATCAACATTATCATATCATCATCCTCATAATCTACATCATAATATATGTGTATCATCATATCATTGTTACATTATCATACCGTCATCATATCATAATCCTTATTCGTGTCATCATAACTACCATCATAATATGTGTACCATCATATCATAGTCATATCGTCATCCTTATCACCATCACCACAATATACATGTATCACACTATATATTGATGTGTCAGATGACCTTCAGCATCCTGATGGCGTCACAAGACAGGGGAGGGAGAATACTCATCTCAACATTTCCAACGCCTAAGAAAGCGTTAAGCCCAGAATCTCATCATCTCTTTCTCATTTGCAAGGTCAAGTAAAGGATGACCAATATATAGCATGCATAATTTCATAATATACAACACCATAACTTTGTGGAAGTCTTTTATATCAAATCTCAAATTATTCAAAAACTTTCATTATTTGCAAAACAACCTGAAACTTTATAAAATTTCACAACGTCCAAATTTATTTAAATCACCAATTTACCAAACAATTTGGAAAATCATAAATCAAATCCAATACAATTTTTATAACTTTAAATCTCGAAAACTCATAAACCACTTATAGTTAAATGACTTATATCATGCATATATAATATTTTATTTAAGCATATTTAATTATATATAGTATCAATAATTAAATATGCAATTAAATCCGCAAATAGTATGAAATCAAGCCATCAATCAATAATTACGCAATTTCTCCAAACATTATTTAGAAAATAAAGTTTCACTCATAGATACTTAGTGTGACCCTAATCGGTTTCCATATCAGCTCTCAACATAACTTGGATGCCTAAAATTATTCACCAAAAATTCTTTTAATTACTGAAAAATTCATCAAAGGCCCAAATGAGTCCTTTGAGACCTTAATTACTCTTAGAAACCATTAATACCGAAGTTTCCCATCAATTTTGATAATTATAAAATAGCCACTGTCAATCAAGTATCCATAATTATTGATTTTTTATTTCTCCAAAAAATTAAGCATTAGGTTAAGTTCTCGTGACTTCTAGGACCTAATTAAACCTCAAATTTAAGTTAATTTCTCGGACAATCCAATTTTGATCCACAAATTTGAGTCAAATTTGGGCATATCTTTGTTATAAGTCCACATGCTACAATTTTTATACCGAAATGGAATTGAAGATGAGAAGATTGCAACGGTACATTCAATTTGGTGCAATTCGACTTGTTGAAAGTTTTACCACCACATGTGGTGTGAACGGCGGCGACGGCAGAGATTATGGGCTATGATAAAGCCAAATTTAGCTTCACCAGCCCAAGAGGAGTCAATTGGCATGAAAGGTGCAATACCACTCATCGATGTTGGTGATTGTTAGAATTACCATCAGTGGTTGCCAAAAATGTAAGGTGGAGGCCCGTGGGGGTGTTTCCGAGGGCAATTTGATCAAGTTTTTTGTTGGTAGGAAGGTTAGTGGTGCAAAAACTCAATGGTTAGTGAAGCTCAAATAGCGATGAAACAAGGCGGATCTAGATGGAGGGTGGTGGTTGCCACGGTGGGTTTTTACTTATTTCTAGTAGTGTTTTGCAAGATTTTGTTCATTCACCAAACTGATACCATCTTCTAGCTTGTCTCACAAGCTTTCCAATTGTACCAAGATCGCATCCTAACTCATCCAGATAAGGAAGATATGAGTGTTTGAAGTTGGCTTGGTGGAGGGTGCAAAATGTGTGAATTTGGAGAGAATGCAGCAACTAGGGTTTCTTTGAGGAAGAAGATGCCTCGATTTGCATGCTATGGGTCCATTTATAGACTCCAGCATGTGTCAGCTGTTCTTTCACTATTACATATCAAATTTATCTGCATTTGTTCATATGCAAATAAAATGATAATATTCTATGTGAAAAACTTCACATTAAATAACAACCAAACATAATATAGTAATATTTTATGTAATAAGATACCCATGAATAAAATTCTGAAAAGTTGGCAACTCACTCTAGTCTCAGCTGATCAAGATTTAAAAACATTTGTAAAAGTTTGTAGCTGAAAAAATACAACTCATAAGTAAATGTGTTGTACAGTCGGCTCATAAATAACTCATCTTATATTGTAGTTTTCACAAAGATGTAGGACATACTACTAATACTTGCAGAGAGCTGAAGAAAGAAATTCATAACCCACTGCAAAAGGCTACTTGTTATTATTTCAAAGCACGTCAGTTTAAAAAACTGTTGTTAACTCTTCAACTTCTACGAGTTAAGCCACATTGGATATGAAGGCTCTTGTCCTAATCAAGTCAATCCATAAAGGTTTTTCTTGCAGTTGCATTACCACAACCATCCTAAAATGATACGCCCAGGGCCTCCAGACGTTCAATGTCAATCTAGCATCCTAGCAAGAAGACCTAGCCATTGTCTTTACTACTGAGGATTGTAGAGGGAGTTTTTATCCGCATCAAGACACCCTAAAATGAAGTTGCATATTGCCAATTGCTTAGTTAGATGCATACTAATTGGCAAAGGAAGCTCAGCTGACATTGTTTCTTAGAGATTTTAAAGTAAATGGGAATCGAGGAGACAAAGCTAGAGGTGTTCCAAACTAATCTGGTTGGATTAGATAGTGAAAAAAACCACGGCTCTCACTCGAATTCATCTGCCTATTATTGTCAAGACCAAGGTCAAGTTAGTTGATTTCCTCATGATTGACACATCGCCTTCCTATTATGTCATACTAAAAAGGCCATAGGTGCATTAATTGCAGGGAATACCATCATTCTATCCCAATGCATGAAGTTTTCAAGTCGAGGTCAACTCGATGAAATTCTGGGGGAACAGCTGATCTCACGGAACGATTACACCACTACTCTCAAAGGTACTAATTTTGATGAATAACAGTTATTAGAAAGGAAAATCCAGGTGGAACCTGAAAGATATTGGGATATAAAAGAGCTTCTAAAGTTCAAATTGACCCAAATAGAGTTGTGGATTGGAACCAAATTAATTCAATTTTTGCAGCAACATCAAACCAATTTCGCATGGGCAACAGAGGACATGAAAGATATTTTCAAAATATAAATTACTCATTATTAATGAAAGAATAATAAACGATGACATCGATCAACCTCTCAAAGCATGAAAAATTAGGGTCAGTTATTCCCAAATTTTGTTTTTTACTGGATTTTATTAGTTTCATTTTTATTTAACCTGCTGGTTCGCTACGCTCAATAGTGTTGAGTAAGTTCTTGTATGTCGGCAATTTTTATAATTCAAAACACTAAGTTGTCATTTGTGTCGGTCTTAGGTAGTGTCAATGAATTCCAGAGTCTTAAGAGCAAATTTCAATTAGGACACACTTTCTCACACATTATTCTTTTTTAACAAATTCAAGATTGTTTTTCACTGGATTTTATTGATTTCATTTTGATTTGTGTTTTAAACAATGTTTGACTTATTGTTTCGACATACTTATTATTTGAACATTGACTTTTTTGTTTGAACAACAACATAGTCACGCACACTTGCCCGCTGCATTCAATAATGAATTCTCGCTTCGATCAATGGTCTATTTGCTCGAAATGTTTCCACCAATCAACATTTTCTTTTTTATTGAACATTGATTAAAAAGGATAATGAAGGGGAAAACTTTATGGTCAAAATATGAGTTGACCTTTTTGAAAGTCTAATTAATGCAAGCTCAGGTCTCATATTTAAAGTTTAAGTTCAAATTTCAAATCCAAAGTTTAATTTCAAAATACTCATTTTTTTTATTCAAATACATTATTTAAAAATAAAAAATAGTATTACGATATTTATAAAACATAAAATAAAATAAATAATAAACAAATACAATTTAAGATAACAAATATTTTTCCATCTAAACTTATTAATATAAAATCAAAATTATAAAGTTGCTAAGAAATAAATATATTTAGTAAGTTATAAATCACAAAATAAAAGTCTTTAATAATTTTACGTAATCAAAATATATCATAATTTTTTTTCTAATAAAAAGATTACAAGTTCCATATTTCAAATATAATAATTTGATCTTTATTATACATGTTAAATAAATAAAATATTCAATTACATAGCAATTTTTAAAATAAGTTAAATTACAATATTGAAAGGAAAAATTCAATTATGTAATTTATCAAATAATATAGACTGTGTATTGATTCATTTTAAACATCATCTAGTTGCATGGCCTCCATATCTGCTAATAATTCATCTTTTACTTTGAGATCTAGAGTTCTTGTAAATATTCTCTTCCAATCAACCATTTATAACATTATTTCATGTTTATTGAATAAAATTATTTGCTGTGTATTGCAAAATGTTAGAGCACAAATCTCATAATAGTTTTTTTAATACAATTATTTCTTGTACTAGCATTTATTTTAGATCATGGGTTTTAGGATGATTTAATATGTGATTTTGATAAATATATACTTATTCATTCCTATCTCTAATTTTAAATGATTATTTGAAGATAATTGATGTTTTTTGTAAAATATTATAATATATTTAAACTAAAAAGAATAGGAGCATGACTCGAATCCAAAACCTTAAAATGTAAATTTGAAAACCATATTCTTTGTAACATTATTATAATTTAATACTAGTAAAAAATTATAAAAATTAATACATATCACTTTATAACATTAGCTATTAATTAATTAGGTTAAATATTATTATGTATTTTGCATGTCAAATAGATTATTTATATATAATATACACGATAATAGATAATTAATTAATATTTTTTATTAATTTGATATAATTTATGTACATATATTTGTGAGATATAAAAAAATTTTATAAAAAAAATATATATTAGACTATAATTCGAGCTAACTCAAATAAATGAGTTTGGACCATATTTTGGATTGTATCTGTACTTAAAAAATTAAATTCAAATCCAGTCCAAAAAAAAATAGACGATTTCGAACTCATACTATAAAAAACTCAAACTAAATTTGGGCTACATTTTTTTTGATGGATTTAAAAATTTTGAATTTTTAAGGTTTTTTTACATACATTTCCCAAAAAAAAAAAAAAAAAAAACTTTTTTTAATCTTTGCTAAAAAACTCAAATAAAATAAAATAAAAATATGAAATATGAAATAAAGTTCAAATAGACAAAAGACAAAAAGGTAGTACCACCGGACGTTGGAGTGCTCGAATCACTTGGGGAAAATGGGGAAATTATATCCTGTGTTGTGATCTACGCAAAGAAAATACAATATTGGTGGAGCCTTCCGGCCATTAACACCCACTCCCCCAACTCTACACCACACCGTACCATACCTCACCATCCTATCGGTCCCTCTCTCTCTCTCTCTCTCTCTGTGTTTAAGCTTTTCTTTTCTGGGCTTTCTTCAAATTTTCTTCTAATAAAAATACAAACACTCTCTCTCTCTCTCTCTCTCTCTCTCTCTCTCTCGAAACGACAATAATACTGGAACCTCCTCTGCAATAAAGAGAACTTGGGTTAGGGTTTTTGAAAATCATTTGAGAAAAAAAAGAAATATATACAAAAAAATAAAATAAAATAATAATAGTCATGGGCTCACCCTCAAACTACTGTTGAGAGAGACCCTCAATGTCTGTGGCCTTGCATAGTTGCTCTCTCTCTCACTCTGTGTATATATATAAATAAATCCATTGTTGGGCAAAGAGAGAGAAAGTAAAGAAAGTAAAATAAAAAAGGGGGAGAGAGAGACATAGAGAGGGGCATATGGTTGTTGAGGAGATATGGAGGAAATGAGTATGAAGCCTGCATGGTTGGAAGGTTTGATGGCTGAGACATTCTTTGGTGGTTGTGGGGTCCACGAGAATCGCAGGAAGAACGAGAAGAACGTTTTTTGCCTGCACTGTTGCCTTAGCATCTGCCCCCACTGCCTCCCCTCTCACCGCTCTCATCCTCTTCTCCAGGTATATACTCTCTCTCTCTACCATCCTCTATTCCATCATCGCCCTTAATTAATTCCTTCCACCGATTCACATACAAAGTTTCCCTTTTTTCTATTCCTTAGCACCTTAAAAAATTTGTTTGTTTGTCATCTCTGATCTCTCTTTTTTTCTTAAATAAAAATAGAAAAATAATAATCAATTATCGTGCCTAATTGGGAATTTTATAAAATTATATTTTAATTCTTGAAGGTTTTGGCAAGTCTATATTGAAAAATATGTTTGTTTGACATATCTGATCTCTCTCTTCTTCTTTTTTCTTTTTCTTTTTTAAATTAAAAAGAGTAAAATAATAGTGAATTATCGTGCCTAATTGGGAGTTTTATAAAATTCTATTTTTACTTTTTGAAAGATTTGGTAAATCTATATATAATCTTTGTCATCAATTTTTCCCTTTCTCAAGTATTTGTCTTTGGGATATTCTTCTTGGGGAAGATTAATTGTTTTTGGTGTGGTTATTTTTTATTTTATTTTATTTTATTCTCCGGAATTTTCACAATTCTCAAGTGCTAATTACTTCCCCTTTTGTAATGAACTTTTTTTTTAATTATAATTATTGTTTTCATTCTTTCTGCGATAATCTATCATTTCTTCTCCCAGTTACTCTTATTTCTGCTCCTTTCTGGTTCTTTTATGTAACAATTCTCTGAAACCCTCTTTCTGAGGAGATGTATCTTTTTAATTCTACTTAAATGGCTTTTGGTCGTTTTACTGCACTTAAAATGCATGTCCTTTATTTTTTTTCGATTCCTTTATTTATTTTTTTTTTTTATACTTTTCCCCCAATTTCTGTTGAATTTCTCCAAACATTTGTTTCTATATTTTTATTCACTTTTTCTTTGTTAACATTGGTGCATGATTCTGAGGAAGAAAAATAAGAGGACGATGATTCTTCAAATTTCTTTTAATCCATCCAAAGTTTTCATATTTATTTTTTGCCTTTTTACCAATTTCTTTTTTATGGTTTGAGTCCCACTTTTTGGATTTGGATTCTTTCCTATTAATAGAAGATGTCTTTTTTATCCATTCCGCCTGCAAAGGTTCCTCAGCTGTTGCTTCAAAGAAAGCGAAAGTTTGACCCGAATTTTCAAATTTCAATTTTTTTTTTTTTTCCAATTTTCATATTTTCCCAAGAACCCACTTCCATTATTTTTACTTCAGCTCAGTTCATTTATGTTACCTTCACGGGAGGTTGGTTGCTATAAACATTTTTTTTTTCTCATAAATTTCCAATTTGGGTCCTTACCAGGGTTAATTCGCATAATAATTTCCCTTATAAATGAAGATTTCCAATTAAGAGCTATTAACGATGCTAATTATTTAATTTGTGATCCTATGTGACAGGTTAGACGATACGTGTACCACGATGTTGTTCGATTGGGCGATCTTGAAAAGCTCATTGACTGTTCCTATATTCAGGTATATCAATTGTGACTTCAGGGGATAACAAAGAAAAAAATGAATAAAAATGAAAATAATTTTTGTGTAAGCTATAGAAATGGTGAAATAATTAGAATCACTTTTCTGTATAATTTTATCAGTGAGAATTTCTTTCTGCAGCCCTATACCATAAACGGTGCCAAAGTGATATTTTTGAATCAAAGGCCACAGTCCAGGACTTGCAGGGGTTCTGCTAACATTTGCTTAACTTGTGATAGGATTCTCCAAGAGCCATTCCATTTCTGTTCTCTTGCGTGCAAGGTCCAATTTTTTAATATTATATTTATTTTATTTAAGAAAGGGAAAAATGAATGCAACTGTTGGTTAAAAAAATAAAAAAATAAAAACTTTCAAAGTCTTTAGAGGTGCAAGCTTGCCACCTCCAATTTGAATTGAAGGGAAAAAAATAAAATAAAAATATAAGTGCACAAAAATTTAATTTTAAGTAGACGATTGTATTTAGAACAGAGAACAAAAAATTCTTGTTTATTCTTGAACGTTTTAATAATAAAGGATTTAAAATAAAACAACTTAGAATAATGGTAGCTAGAAAATTGAATAGAAATTAGACTTGAAAGACATTTTGAAATGGTTGTTGTGATCAGAGATTTGACTTTTGTGTTGTGTCTTTATAGAGTTCTCCAAGTATGAGTCTGAAATAAACTACTTAATAATAAAACTCATTTCATAAACTAGATAAAAATAAATAAATAAACTTAATTTTGGATTAAACTAATTTTACTCCAAACTCTTTATTTAAAATATAGTTCAAACAGCAACATTAAAATCATTTTATGTGTTTTAAATTTTTTATAATAATTTTTTCATAGCAAAATGATGGAAACTAAAATGCATGCTTTGTGTTTGTTTTCCTTTTCCTTGTTACTTGCCTATCATAGCATAGAAGATTCACATATATTCTTGAGAGTCTGAAACACATTTGGTGAAATTAATTAGCTTATATTCCAAAACTTGCCTCAGTGAGCACACACTATTTATTTGGATAGTAACTTGCGTCTATGTGTAATCCATATATAAACTTGAAAAAGGAACTGAAAACTGCAGGTAAATCACTTGGTATATCAAGGGGAAGATTTATCTGCCATTCTCTATCGATTCGACGAATCCGATTTCACAATTTCCCAATTTGAGGGTTTACGGATGGATGGTTCGGAGGTCATCGATGATGACGACCAAATTACTCACAGCTCCATCTTGGAAGATCCATTGATGCAATACAAAGCTTCATCATGCTCTAATGATGCCTCCAGCAACTCAGTGATTTCAAGGGAACCAGACATCATTCGGAAGAAAAAGAAAGGCAGTGGCTACCTTCCCGGGATTGTCCTTTCCCTTAGCAGCAGGAGAAAGGGTGCTCCGCATAGAGCTCCTCTTTCTTAGACCATAATAAAATTGATAAAACAAAATGAGTATGGTTCAGATAAATCTATATATCTATATATATTCCTCTTAGGTATTACAAATTTGGTCATGACCAACTCCAGTATAAATGCCTATGTAATGCGTTGTGGCATGGTTGCTGTTTGTATTGAGTGTTATTTTGGGCTTTTTTTTTCTTTTTTTTCTTGGGGGGGGGAGTTCGCTTGACTTGTTTAATCGATAGGATTTGTACGGAGCATTTTCATTATTGAGTTAGGTGGATGGAAAGGGAATGAATTTGAAATGGGTAGCTTCTCAACTCCACCAATTTTGCATTTGATGTAATGGAACTTGCAGTATATATGTCATTTTTAATTTCATTTTAAATTGGAAGGAATGAAATGTATTTTTCCTTTGCATCGGGCATCGTTTTTAATATTAAGTGACTTCCTCTAATTTCCTCCTTTTTATTTGTTTAATTATTTATTTATTTATTCACTTCTAAGTATTTACTTGCTTGGATTGGATGATTACCTTTGGTTTTTCACTTTTATTATATTATTTAATGCTATTCCAGACATATATTAATATATTATTAATTAAAATATTCATATAATATCAGAGTTATTTGTAAGTGTCAAAAGTTTATGTAATTTACCTTTATTTTTAATTATGGTTCAAAATAGATAATAATTTTTAATTGTTATCTAATAATATTATGATACAGTTGCTTCCTCACAGAAAAAAAAAAAAGAACTATTCAAAAAAATAAAAAAGAACTATTCAATAACTATTTTGAATGCGTTTTCAATAATTAATTCAAGTAAAACTTTCGAAACGTAAACACATTTGTATAGGCAACATTTAAATTAAACTACATACATATATATATATATATATATAGATATCAACTTTTACAATTAACATGTAATTGATATACAAAATTGAAAAATATTTTGATATCAACAATATAAAATATTTAGGAGAAAAAAAAATAACCCAGTAATAAAAGGAAACATTAGACATTGGAACATTTACCCAAAAAAGATAATATTTAATACAATTTTAAATTAGTGATAATTAAATTTTATAAAAATTGACAATGATATTGTGATAGCAAATACAAAGACTGATAATGCAAGAGTTATTAAAATATTAATTAAATTTATTTAATATATTATATGTCAGTGTTAAAATTTAGCTAGTTATTATATTGATTGATTTATTTATTTAAAAATTTACTTACTAATTTATCAAATAATAATATATTTAATAGGAAATTTTCACTCACACTTTTACTTTTTAGGCCTAATTCAATATTGACCCTCAAGTTGTTAAAGAGTAAAAGGACTGTAATACTACACTATTAAAATAATTATAAATTTGAAATTAAACTTATTTTTTTATAATTTTTCATATATATTAATAAAATAAAAATATAACTAAATAGATAAGATAATACTTAGTAATTATCTTAATAAATACTTTAACAAAATACTAAATAATTATTTTATTGAATAGATAAGATAATTCTTTTATGAATTATTTAATAAAATATAAATATATAAATATATATAGTTAATTTCAACTACAATTATCTTTCTCTCATTTTTCCATTTCAACCCTTCAACCGCTGCCTCTTTCTCTCTGGATCTATTTTTTTTTTTTCTCAAATCTCCTCGTAATCCATAACTAAATACTAAATCATGTAAAAAATAGAAATAAATAAATGTTTTTATTTTTTTTTGTATTGTTTATTGATTTTTTTTTTTTTTTTGGGTTGATTTTGTGGATATACCGTGGGCTAAGATTGGACTTGGTGGCAGTGGAGGATCTGTGATAAGCATCTGCAGCTGAGGCGAAACCGATCCAGTAAAACAGACTTACTTTTTCAGTTTAGTTTTTGCTCAATTACAAAGATTGTTTTGGTTCGGTTGTCTATTCACCATCCATCGAACTAGTCAGTTTAGTGTAAAATCCAGTGGCTAAACCAAACTGTGTTCACTCCTTATCTAAAATTTAATTTTAATCAAATTTAGCCATAATTATCATTATAACTTAATTTAAACTATATATTATTTTTCAATAATAATTAAAAAATATATAATAATAATTATATATACCAACATAAATTATAAATATATTGTAAAAATTTTAAAAAAAATCTTTTAAATCAAATTTCAAAACTACAGTTAAAATTAACACATATATATTTATATATATAACATTGTTTTATTACAGATATTGGAAAATCAGTAATTAAAAAGAAATTGGAAAATATCTTCTTCTTCTTATGATGCTCTCCAGGAGTCGCATAGCTAACCTGCACCCCCACCATCTCCAATCCCCACCCACTCTCTTCAACAAGTCACCGTAATACAAACTTGAGAAAATATTCCTGCAACACACAAAAATTGCTTCTTTATCTCTAGAAAATAAAAATTACTTTGTAGCAATGTGAAAATTGGGGATTGGAGGGGAACAAAGCCAAATCGAAAAACAAAAGAAATTACAAACGAAAAGAAATGGAGAGATTGAGAAAGGGAAGTGCAAGGAAAATACCCAGAAATTTACAGACTCTCTTTCCAGTCTTTCTGTGTCTCTTTTTCTAACCTATCTCTCTCTTTCTTTCTCTCATCCGTCTCTCTCTCCTTCCACCAATTTAGAAGCCTTTTCTACTTCTCTGATTCATACATCACTGCCAATCCATCCCTCTTCTTTTTTCTCTGAACAGGATAAAAATAAAATAAAAAGCAAGACGAACCACCCTGAGGAACCTGTCGATCTCTTTCTTCGTCCATCTGCCGAACCCACAGACGCAGACAATGTCTCTGCCGCTGCATCTAATAACGCCGAGCACCAACCGCTGGCCCTAGCAGAAGTGAGACAGATTGAATAATTTAGTGTAAGAAGGGAGAGAGAAAAAATAAAGAGAAAGAGAAAAATGAATCATAGAAAGAGAGAGGAAGATAATCGGATTACTTGCTGGTGCCTGGTGGGTAGGAAAATCAGAGAGAGATAAAAGAGAACATAGAGAAAGAAAAAAAAAATTATATATATATATATATGTTTTAATTAAAATTAAAATAATATATATAATAATATAAAAATCTAATTTTATATATAGTTATTAAGTAAAATTTCGGAGAGGAGAAAAAAAAAAAGATGAGAGATAAATTAAATGACTGTAATAACTTTTTTGTGTTAAACTTAATAGATTTGCACCGAAAGTAAGGGATATAGATGAAATTTTTAAAATCACATATTTGTATTTGGAAGAGGTGTTTTATGATTTTTTTTATACATTAATATGTATTATTTAGTAAATAAAATTAATAAATATTTTAATATTAGTAGCATTTGTTCATTTAAAACACTCAAATTTAAACAAAAGATTTTTAAAATAGGAGATTCAAGATATTCTCATATCGAAGCACTTTAGCCCCACAAAGTGTTATGAGTGGAAGAGATTAATTATTATTTTCGTCTTTTTTTGGACGTAAGAAGAGATGAAATTAATTTGATGTATTGATAAAAATTAAATAAATAAAATTGATGGAGTTAGAAGAAGTTATTGCATGAACGAATGTTGATCACGGGAAAGATTAAAGCTAATAAGGGCAAGTACTTTTCATTTTCCGAAAGCCATCTTTGGCAATATTTTTTGACATAGTATATAGTCTCAAATAAATATAACAGTTAAAAATTGATATTTTTTACATGACTATACTGGTTTATTTAACTCTGTTGAAGCTATTTAGAAGCCACAGCGCAATAATATATATTACTGGCTATTAGAAGAACTGACGCATATACAAGTCACGTGGGACATATAAATACAACGGACATGGACTAAGAACCAACGTTTATAATAGATAGCGTGCCATGTGAATTTAAAGTATATACATCGATTCCTATTATGAATGCGTCGCATTTAAATTTATTTTTTTAAATCGATTTTCAATATATACTTATGTGAGGTTAAAGCTTGTCATATTTAATATTATATTATATTTTTAATTTTCTAGCGGCTTTTATATATTAAATATATTTATTTTTAATAAAATTTTATTTAAAAATATATTTTCAAATGCAACAAATAATCATCAATAAAAAAATATATACAAATAACAAATTTGTTACATTAAATTATACAAACAACACTACTAATTAAAATAATAATTCTAATAACAAAACCCTTATACATTACTAATTAAACAAAACAAATAGTATTATATACTTATTTAATTAGTTGTACATATGTAAAGATCTTGAAAGATTAGAGATGCCTTTGAAAAAATATACAGTACATTCCTCTTTAAATTCATCCACAAATTCTTGTACCCAAACAAAATTTTTAAACCATATATAAAAATTAATCAAATAATTAATGCATTAGTAAACATAATTTTGAAAATAATATTATATGTAAATTTAAAATGATACTAAAATTAAGTAGTAGAATGTAATTGAGACTGTGATGCAATTGAATCGATATTTATTATTTATCTCATCATCGTGCATAGATAATATGTACACTCATAATGTGTCGGTGGCAATGGTGCCTACAAAAAATTAAGTTAAAATATCAATATACACAAATTCTAACACTCTAACATTAATTGAATAAACAATTAAGTACACTTTATCTTTCCGCCTCGTCGAGCCAATGTTTTATTCTTTGACCTTTGCATCTTCGTCTCATTCCATAATGTCCAAGCTTATATATATATATATATATATAAATATATATATCATTTTACAAATTAAAAAAAATAGTTAAAAACAAATTTAATCACTAAAATTGACTTACTTATTTTATAAATTAACTTTGTTATTTATTAACTATTTGAACTCATCTCAAGCTTTGGTGTTGGTGGAAACAAAAAACCAAGCATACCTTTTGTATGGATCTACGACACCAAGTGTCCAATGAACACTAATATAAAATACAACATTTAAAATGTACAATATACTATGTAATAGGGTGTTCATCGGTTTGAAACCGACATATTTTTAGAAATAACCAATCCGATCCAATTAGTAATCAATTTTATTTTATTCAATCCGATCCGATTTATACATTAAATCCAATCAAATTACTAATTGGATTGGATCGGTTTGGCTTCAACTTTGATTTAATTTTTTGACTTTTTAGAATTTAATTTTTGAACTGTTTTTTACTTTGAATATTTGACATTTGAGCTATTTTTTGTACCAAGAATTTATTATGATTAAATTTTGTTTAAAAAATTATGTTCTTTTTTCAAAACCTAACACATAAATGATTAAAAAAATAACATGACAAATAAACATATTAAACTAAAACAAAACAAAACAAAATTACTACACTAATACAATAATTCAGTAATCCAACTCTAAATTTAAGCTAATATAACAAAGCCTACATACCAATAATATTAAACTAATTGCCATATGTTTTGTTAAAAAAAAAAAAAAGTCGTCGGTTCTGTTTGGATCGGTTTGGTCAGTTTTTAACATCAAAAATTGAACCGAACCGACTATCGGTTTTAAATTTTCAAAATCGATCCAATCCAATTACACTAAAATAACCGATCCAAACAAATTGGATTAAATTAGATCGGTTGGTTTTATCAGTTAATCGGTTTTTTTTAACACCCCTACTATGTATATATTTAAGATAGTAATAATAATGCATTTAATTAAATCATATCGACAATAATATGAAATAAATCATATCATTTTGAAGTCCTGATCAGCTTTCCACCATCAAGCTAATCTATCAGCTTGGGATGTCAACATATAAGATCACACTTTGCACCACATATGGATTAATAAAACCAAATGACAGAATCTTTATAGTGCATATCATATTTTCATACAGCTTCCCGCAAGAAAAAAATTACAAAAATTATAATTAAAGTAGATTTTTAAAAACCAAATAAATTATAACTTCAGACATTAATTCATTACTTCATATATAGCAAAACGCAATCAACACACAAGTCTTGCATTTGACAAAATATGTCAATATTGTTCTTTGTCAGCAGTGTAAGATGAGAATTGCCTATCATCTTCCTCTCCATGTTGAATTGAACCTGCATGACACCTGTTTGGTTGAAGAAGATTGCAACTACCATCTTCATCAATTTCAGCTTCGGCGGCAGGTCAGCAGTAAAAATATTACATTTACTTTCATTGGCTGGTGGAGATGCCCGTGAGTGACGCAAATGTGCCATACTATTCGAGTCTGAATGAGTTATTGCCTTACCTTTTGCTGCTCGCTTTAATATCTCCACCTAGTAAAATATAATTTTTTCTAGAAAAACACTAAAAAAATAACAATCTCGATTAACTTAAGTATCCATAAACTAAAACATAAATATTTACTTTTTTTCTGATAAAATCAGTAAAAATCAAGGTCATGGACAGAATGACCCCACAGCTTATCCTACCAATGTGATGTCAAAAAATGGAAGGGGTATGGCTGTTTCAGGGGCCAATGGCTCTGTAACATTGACCTGTACATTTTCATCACCTAATCGTATCCCATTGCATACTGCTTCTAGATCGGTCATAGGATACATCAATCAAACTGCCACTATATTTTATCTAGTGCATATAGCAAGCTTGCGCTGTAGACCATTCAAAACAAAAATTAATTAATTATTAGAAATTTAAATTTAAATTAATTATTACAAGTAACTAGTAAATTATTACCTCTGCATATGTCGTTGGATAGGGATCTGGATGTACTGGTGCTAGATGAGGAGTACTGAGCTGCTGCACCTCATCAAAAATATTTGCGCCCTCCCAGATGTTCTTCAGGTACTGATCAATCATGAAATCTGGTTTAAGGTTGGCCACAAAGCCATCATGTGTTCTGGCCAACTATGCAGACAATAAAGTATTACTCTTTTGGAAGTCGCGAATGACCTCTGTGAGTTTTCTTATATGTTCATCCTTCACATTTTCTTTCTCTTTTATTTGTTAGGATCTTTTTCGTGGAAAGTGCCAGTTCTTAGTAGGGGTTACCAATTTACCCTTTGCCCGTACTCAACCACTGTGCTCAAGAGTACCCAACACGTGAGTCAAAATATTGTTGGATGAATTCATCTCGATATTTAGCTATCCATGAGCTACTTTCTCCCAAAAATCATCATGTAATATTTATAAAGCATAAAAATATTAATGTAAATATTGCCTAATTAATTCATATAAATGAAATATTAAAAAAGATAATATTTACAATATTATTAACTTACAATTTTTCCGAAATTGCAGCAGCTTCTAGTTAAGGAATTTTCCTTTCTTATTTGCATAACTCAACTTCCATAGAGTATCTCGTAATAGTGGATCATTGGTGCCCAATCTCAACTTTTACACAAATAGAAATAAATTATATTAAAACAATTTAACCAAAATTAAAATGTAGTTAAAATGTAGTTTAAACACTCACATCTTTGTACTCAACCTTAGCAAATCTAATACATGCTAGTCGATGATTGTTCGTATTTTTTTTTTAATTTTGAGCGTTGCTATGAAGTTTTTGCATAATTAAAAATGCACATTAATTATATAATACGTTAATAATAGTTTCATTAAAAAAAAACTAATTTTAACACTACTTACTGTCCATCCAGTGTTAATCGCTACTATAGAAAATCTTTCCATGGGTCCTATGAAATAATTTTGGTATATTTTTATCGAACGACGTCAAAAGATTCAATATTTTCTATTTTTTTGTAGGGGTGCAAACATTTAGTGTACACGAAACTCTTGAATCTTCGCTATTTTTCAGCACAATCCATCAAAGTCTTATGCTTCATTGAGTCGTCCTTTCCAAAAAGCTCGTACATAAGAAATTATTAATTAGTTATATAATCATAATAACAAAAAACAAATTAACCAATAAAATTTAATGAAAACTAAAATGTATCATTACTTTTGTAGTTGATCGGTATCATGCTTCGAGCCAAACTACCTTCGTATTTGGATTGTTGTTGGCCAGCATTATTCACTCCTACCCCATGCTCATTGTATACTACCAGGCCAAATTTGTCACTTGCAATTTGTTTGCGAATATTAGATAGTTTTGCCGGTCCTCTACCCTTTTTTGTTTCCTACTTGAGGATGAGTCTTGTTCATTAGGGTTGTTAGTAGGAGCATCATTTGGATCCATATCTACAAAACATAACAAAAAATAATTAACAAAAAATAGGTTAGTATAAAACAAATTAACAAAAAATAAATTAACATAAGCTAACAAAAAAAAACAAATTAACAAAAAACAAACAAACAACAAACAAATTAACAAAAAATAAATTAGAAAAAAAATAAGTTAACAAAAAACAAATTAACAAAAACAAATTGACAAAAAAATAACTTAACAAAAAATAAATGAACAAAAAATTTAATATACATAGACAGATTAACATAATACCATGATCTTTCAAATTCACAAAATGACAAAATCATAATAATAACATATATATACATGTTAGTCGTTTTTAATTATGTTAGGCCCATCGTAAAATCAAATAATAAACGACAACACTATATATACACGACAACAAAATCCAAAACAATTCGCACTATATTCAAAATTCCAAGTAAATTAACCTACAAATAAACCATCGCTGAAAGAAATTAATACCACAAATTCGGCTCCAAACTATACTTAAACAAATTCATATACTACAAAACCTCCAAATTCATATACCTAAACAAATGAATATTTTCCTTTGGATTTTTTGAGTTCAATCTAAAAAATCAACAATTTTGAACTTTAAACAAACCCACCATTCCAATTATATTCACAATTTTTTCACAAAATTAACAAAGAAAAAAAAATATTCACAATTTATTCACAAAATATTCACAAACAACCGAGTTCATATACAAAAAATATAATGAACAAATAATGAACAAACAACCAAGTATAGTCATAAAATATTCACAAATAATGAACAAAAACAACATGTGAATCTGAAATAAAAAAAATAACTAAGTTCATAAATATATATTCACAATATGTCAAAAAACAACTTAAATAGATTGCCGAATACTTACCTTAAGGTTTTCAGGGTGAAATCAAGCACTATTCCAACAAAAAATGAGCAAAAATAGGAATGGTCCAAACGGGTGTGACTTGGCTTCGAGTATTTTGCAAAAGAGTTTCTGGAGAAGTGGGGCAAAATGGAGGAGGAGGCGTGTAAGCCACCAAAACATGCTCCAAAAATGATGGTGTCTATATTATATATGTTGGGCCCAGCTTAAAAACCGACGTATATATGACATATTAAAAACGTTGGGCCTCCAAAGGAATCGACGTTTTTACTATACACGCCGTCGTTTCATGTATATACGATGTTTTGTTATAAATGTCAGGCCTACCAATGGAACCGACATATATAACCAAAATGACACCGTAATTATTATCTTTATATTAATATAATTAATTTCTAGTAATAATTTCTGAACGTAATATATTAATTATAAACATAATATATAAATTTTATCGTATTAATTATAATATTAATTTTTTTTATTAACTATAACAAGCAAAATATTAATATTTTTATAAACAATTAATAATTTCAATATTTTTATTAACCCTAAATAATTTAAATAATATTTTTATTAATATTTTATAAACAATTAATAATAATAATTTAAAATATTATAGTTGAATTTCTTCTTATTTTTATTATTATTCATATATATTTCACATTAATTTATAATACCATGCAATAAAATATTCAATTGCTTTTATTAATAATAATAATTTAATATATCAAACAAAAATTTACAAATAGTACATTTATTAAAAAAAATGAACACAAAATATTATTCTTTATTTTTAATCCATGTTCTGGTACAATGTAATGCCACACTCTCTCTCCAACCAATATTGTCTCCAATTTAGCCACCGCACTTCAGACGGTATGGAGTTTTTGGTCAGACTTCTCAGGGGGTCACCCACAGGAATGCTCCCACTGGAGCACGCTTAACCCCAGAGTTCTTCCAACTCTGAAGCCAAACGCTCTGAAAAGGCCTTGGTTGTTAAGAGAGTGCTTACTTTACATTTGAACCATTACCACATGACCCCCTTCCACACCCGCGCGATGTGGGATTGGACACCAATCTCTGCCAGTAAGGTAGCCTGCCAGTGCCCCCTACACCTGCCCACACTTACCCTGGCTCTTGGATCCAATCTCTGCCAGTAAGGTAGCCTGCCAGTGCCCTCCTACACCCGCCCACACTTACCTTGGCTCTGGATCCGGGTTGTCACATACAATCATTACGAACACAAACTTTCTCGCAGTCCTCATCATCTGCAATGCGATCTTCATTAGAAACTTGCAAAGCACATGGAGTGTGAATCAAAGCAATGTCTCCAAGTGCATCTTCTTTAGAAGATTCAATTTGCATGTAATAAGGAGTGTTGAATACCACCGACCATTGTGAATCACAAAGATCTTCAACATAAAATACTTGTTTTGCTTGGGAAGCCAAAATAAATGGATCAGATTTGTGACCAAGTTTGTTGAAGTTGACATATGTGAATCTGCAATCATCTTTTTTTATACCATGCTTGTCGTCATCCCAGTCACATTTGAACATCAAGATTCAAAATTTAATGCAATCCAAATCCCATATTTCAACTACTACATCATAGAATGACATATCAATGAATTTTGGGTTGCTGTCTTTTACACTTGCATACTGCATCGTCTGAGCCACCAAGCTTATGTCACTATTATGTATAATGCGATTATTGTCTTTTTCAACTGTATGGTATCGAATCCTATTTATTTTGTAGCCTGAATAATTCATTACTTCAAAACTTCGTCCTAATGCTATCCACCTTAATGTTTGTGTCACATTAGTATCTAGTTCACTAAACTCTTTCTAAATCTGCAAAAATGAATTTGTAATATTAGTAAATGCATCAATTATGTAATGTACAATGTGTAGGAAAACACTAGCCTTGAAATCATGTAATAAAAGTAACAATGTTAAACTTACTTCATTTCGAAACCATGCAATAAAAGTACAATTTTGCTTGTCTTGAAACCATTTTGATTTTTTTGTTTTGTTACGAATATCACACCTCAAGCTTTCCATATGTTTCCTAAAGAAAACCAAAGTTATTTCAAATGGTCAGACCCATAATGTTAATGACTAAAATAAACTAATATTAAAATAAATATTCAATAAAAATAAAATAAAACTTACTCGAAGTAAGGTTATACTTTGGATGTATTTGAAAATATGTAGAAATGTACTTGCTCCCATAGTGCACGGGTAATACTGATTCTAGTACCACCCTTCAGATGATTACTAGTGTCATCTTTCAAATATTGTAGTTCATGATGGCCAGACGGGTTCCCAATTGCATGTAAGCCTTGTTGATACTCACTACAAAATTCAATTGCTTCTTTTGCGATGTAGTTCTTCGCAATGCAGCTTTCTAGGCGGTAATGATTGCGAACATACACCTTCAACACTTTTATATATCTCTTAAATGGATACATCCACCGAAAGTAAACTAGCTCACACAATTGCACTTTTTGAACTAAATGCACAGTTAAATGGACCATTATATCAAAGAAAGACAAAGGAAAATACTTTTCAAGTAAACATAACGTCTTCACAAGTCTGTCTGAATAATGTCTAAATTTGAAACATCAATATCCTTTTTGCATATAACATTGAAAAAAAAAAAACAAAATCTCAATCATTGACACAATATTCCTAAAATTTAAAGACATCATGAACCTTTAAATTTGCCAAACACATGCAAAAAAATAAAATCTCTTCCTTGGAGAACGTGTAACATGCAGGTGGTAGATATGGTTTTTTGTCATCAACAACAGGAGCATCACTTCTTATGTCAATTTTGACCAAATCTAGCCGAGAATTAAGTCCATCTTTTGTTTTTCCAAGAATGTTAAGCAAAGTGCCAACAATGCTTTCACATACATTTTTTTCAATATGCATGACATCTAAATTATGTCTCACATATAATGACTTCCAATATTCAAGTTAAAAAATATAGACTTCTTTTTTAAACAATCTCGATCAGCAATAGATTTTTTCTCTTATTACTACTTTCAAATGACTTAGAGTCAAGTTTTCAAATTATATACTCCCCGTCATAGGTAAAGGAGTTGGACAAAACTTCTAAAATCCATTGAAAGTCTTCTTTTGCTTTCGAAAAGGATGATCACTCGGAAGAAATATCTTACGTCCGCAATAACTCATTTTAGTACTATTTTTCAAACTTTGAGCACACGTATTTTCACTGCAAATAGGACAAGCAAAATATCCCTTAGTGGCATGGCTAGACAAATTACTATATGCGGAGAAGTCATTTATAGTCCACAATAATATTGCTCTCAATGTAAAAAATTCTTGCTTACCCGCATCCCAAGCTCAGATGATCAATCAATAGCAGCAGATAAACACCTATATCGTTGCCAGGTTGCTTTGGTCCATATGCCAACATTGTTAACATTATAAACTTCCGCTTCATACACAATCATGGTGGAAGATTATATGTAACTTTAAGCACATGTCAACAACTGTATTGAGAACTCATATGCTTATGTGGGTTAATGTCATTAGCTGCAATCTCAGGCCTTAAGTTTCGACATTCATTACCAAAATTAGGCCACAAGCGATCATCTAGCTTCCAATATGGTGAATCGACATGATGACTTAACTTGTCAACTACAACATTTCGTTCATTTGCATGCCATGTCAAATTTTTAGTTGTCTCAACACTTTAATACCACATAATTAAATATACAATAGTATATAACAAATAATATTATTTACATGATTATAAAAATAATTATTTAATATACAATCAGAAAATTTCAATTAATATATTACTATATTATAAAAGTAACTACAACGAAATAAATATGCAATACACAACAATACTATATGAGATTAACATATAAAGTATCTAAGCAAATACAATAATTTAATAAAAAACACCATATATATATATATGATTGCGGAATTTAAATATTAAATAACCTAATAATTAATAAAAAAATTAAATTCATAAAAAAATGCAAAAAATATATATATATAACTAATTAATTTAAATGATATTGTAATTAAGTAAATACTTAATGTAATTAATTTTACAAAATTACTTACCTTGATGGTGAAGTTTTTAACGGCAGTCAACTTGAATCTCAACAAATTGATGGCTAGAGTTTTGAATGATGCAATTTGAATATTTCTAATCACCACTAAAAACTTGAAAGAAAATTATGAGATAAATGGAGAGAATTTATTCTTAATTATAAGTTAATTTGATAGGGAAGAAGATGCATATATAAGCAAAAATTACAACGACTATATTTTTACAATGGCTATTTTTGCAACAGTTTAAATTACAATCATAGTTTACAACGATTATTTTCTCAACGATTTTATCTACAAACCGACATTGTAGGCTCAATCTTAGAACACCACGTGGACAAAAGAACATCAACTTCGGTTTGTAGATCAAACCGAAAGTGCTAAATAGGCAACACATATACTTGACAGACAAAACCATCTGCCTAGATCAATAAGATCAAATTTTATTTAGTATTCAATTTTCTATAATTATATTTAAATCTAAATTTAAAAAAAAATTATTATTAATCTCTTTTTAGTTTATATATCTATATATTTTTTTTATCATTTTTACCATTTAATTTTAACAATTAAAAGCCACCGAAAGGTTAAAAATTAATATTTTATAATTGAATAATATTGTAAAAATATATTTTTGAACTTAAATTGTTAAAATTAATTTTTTTTATAAATAATTATTAAAATTAATTAGTAAAAACTAATAGATAAAAAATAATCATAATTTTTCAAAAACGTACATCTATTTGTAATTAAGAAAAAACTAAAAAAGTTTTAATGAAATATTTCTAGATTAACAAACATGACACGCTTACCAAACGTATTAAAATTTCATGGCATAATTCCTCTCAAGTACACCAAGTTTTCCTTTATCCAATAAAGTTTCTTGAATTTCGAAATGACAATTATAATTTTATAGAATAAACTACAAGAAAAAAAAATGATACTACGACGATCGTAAAACTATTATTTACGATGAATTAAAAAGGCAACATCGTATTAAATATAAAAGATGACACAATTTGAATTAATATATAATTATTAATTCTCTTTTTACATAACTACGACATGCAAATTGTAAAACATCATCTTAAAATTTAAAAAATACGAAGCACAACAAAAAAAGCCATCATTAATGCTTATAATATAAACTACATAAAATTCACGTGTCTACGACTGGAGTCCAGGTGGCATGACGTGGCAACTTAGCACGATGGTTTTCCACCGTCGTGTAAAACACATTAAATACAATGGTTAGGACCGGTGCCTATAAAGAAACCACATCATTTAAGATGCCAAAAATGACTCACCATGTGCATCGAATATAACATGCAAGGACGATGCACAATGTGCATCATTTAAAGGATTTACATGACGCACATTGTGCGTTGTGAATAATGACCATACGCGACACACATTGTGCGTCATGGATAGTGATTTAAAGTAAACAACGCCGTTTTCCAAGGGGTTAATCAAGGTTTCCTATTTCCTTTCTTCTTCATTTTGCTCAAACCCAAAACTTCCACGACGGCGCCAAAGTCTTTGCTTTTAGACCCGAGCATATTTCTTTGTTGTTTGCCTCTAAAAACCAGCCAAAATCGTGTCATTTGGCTATTTGTAAGTAATATTTTTAGCTTTAGATTCATTAGATGCTTTTTTATGGTTTTAATTTTAAGTTTTTTAGTTTCCAAATTTATGCATATTTTGACTATTTGGTAGTGATTTTCCGATGTGTTTATTGAGTGTTTTTTATTGGGTCTTGATTTTGACCATTTTTTTTTGTATATTTGTTCGTGTTTTTGTATATTTGTTCTTGTTTTTTAAGCATGATAGGCTTTGGTGGTGGTTTGTGCATGGGTGGTGGCAGTTTTGAACTTGAGAGACGTATTCGATGTGGGTAGCTACGGGCCAACTTTGGTGGCAGTTTTGAGTTGATATGCGTATTGGGTAGCTGCGGATTTGTGTCGTTGGTGGTTGCAATTTTGCGCTTTGGCAGCTCAATTTGTAATTATAAATATGCATGCAAATATATGGGTTGATATAGATTTACATATTTATAGTTTTTGTCCGTCAATGTATATGTTAATATGACAGGTTTACTTGTGATATAAAAATATATATAAATAAATGTGACGGGCTTATGCATCTTCGTAAATGTGAATTAGTATAATATATATGCAAATACGACGGACTTTGGTCTGTCATATTAGTTCATAGTTCATGCATGTCATTTAATTTCCACCATATTAGTATTTTTAATTGTCTAGGGATTTTTAAAATATATAACATAATTTAATTAGTTAATAAAACATAATTTTAATAGTCTATATTTATTTTTATAATATATAAAAATGTTGTTGTACATTAATTTTGCGTATGTTTATATAAAGATGGATAAATCATGGATAACAATGGATATGAGAACAAAAGCATTTGAGGATGGTTTGAATAAATTTATAAAATTTAATGAGAATAGTATGAATAGTGATGGTAAAATTCCATGTCCTTGTTTGGAATATGAGAATTTATACATTCAAACTATTGAGAAAGTTCGAGGACAAGTGCTTTTTAAAGGGTTTGATACAAGTTATAGTAAATGGATTTTGCACGAAGAAGATTTGGAAGAGAGTATAGATTTTATAAAAGCTAGAAAAATGAATGTTAAAGTTGATGCTAATGTGGGCATAGATGAAGATGATGAAGATGCTGTTGGCAATAATATTGACATGATGTATGCTGCCTGTGACAATTTTGTGGATAATCCAAATGCATTTAAGTTTGTTGGAGGATGCAGAAAAACCTTTGTATCCAGGTTGTACAAAATTTACCAAATTATTAACTTTGGTCAAATTGTACAACTTGAAATTAAAATATGGATTTTCTAACAAAAGTATTTCTGAATTGTTGACAAAAGTATTTCTGACTCGCATCTTAGTTTTCCTTTGAGCTACCATCTTGGTGATTTTTTTGGCAATATGGATTACAAGAAACCAAGTTTGGTTTGAAGATAAAGTTGTCCCAATCGCTTGTTCTCTACGCAAATAGAGAGCTGAACTTGCTTCATGTTGGCCATATGCATAATTCCTTATCTAATTTTGTCATATTCTTAAAAATATTGGAGCAAAGGTAGACCATTTAAAAATCTCAAAGATTATCCCTATTATTTGGATGGCTCATCTTTCAGATTGGTTAAAAGTTAATATTGATAAGCCGACAAATGTGTCTCCTGACCTCGTTGATTTTGGAGGAGTGTTTCATACATTTAAAGGGTTTGTAACGGGTTGCTTCTCAATTCTTTTGGGCACAATTTTTGCTTTTGACAGTTACTAGCTTTGAAATCTGCTATGGAATATGTGGCTTAGAATAGCTGGAATTTTATATGGTGAGAAAGTGATTCTAGTTTTGTTATTAACTTGTTAAAGACCAAGTCTCTTAATAATGCGGGCATCATAGAGTCATATTCTAGCATTGGAGCAAAAGAGGATGACATCATCTTACCTAGTAAACCAATGACGCGTTTACAAGCTAAGAAGATCAAAGAGGCAATGCTTGGACTTGTGAAGAGAATTATGGATGAATATCTATTCAAGTTTTCAAATGATTTGAACACTTTTTCGAGGCCTAACGATGATTTAAGCATGATATCCAAGCAAGGAATGAAGGTGGTAATGATGCTTGGGAGTTGCGGAGACGAAACGACATCATTTTAAAAATAAGCATATTATAATAGCAGTTTCGTAATTTTAGCTATTTTCGGATTATAATGGCAGTTTCGTAATTTAGCTATTTTCGTATTTTATTTATTTAGGATTAGTTTTCAGCCTTAGCATTATTTTCTTAATATTTAATGATTTAGATTGATTCTTTATCTAACTCTAATCCTTATAAAAGGGGATCAATTCCTTTGTAAGATATATAGATTTCAGATTTTAATGAATTGAAAAAATTAATTTTCTTATAGCTCCCATGAGTGTTCTTGTAATGTGAGAAATCAATTTATTCTTCTTGTTGCATTAGGAGTTGAATTCTCTTATCAAAGTATAAATACTTTGTGGCGATTGTTCTTCTCTTTCCCTAGCCTTCTAATCCACATTTTTAGAAACAAGTTATCTAAGGAATTGGTAGGGCGGGTTCTTGTTTCCAATTAATGTTTAATATTTCTTATGTGTTTTGGGGTTTCAGATTCTTTAATCTTGGGGTTCCGCATCAATTGGTATCAGAGCATCGGTTGAGATAAGTACCTATCTATCTTTGATTTCAATTTCTTTGTATTCTTCGTTCATAATACTTTGATTCCAAAAAAAAATAAAAAGGGTTGTGTTTGATCCGTGCATCTTATTTTTATCTTGTTGATTTGGTTTTTGTTTTATTCAAGAAGAGAAGAAGAAAAAAAAAAACATTAATCGCACTACCAGGCGCCTGGGGTCACACCTAGGCGGGTCTGTTTGCTAGGTATCTTAAAAGAAATTTCCAAATTGTTTTTATCAATTTTTGTTTTTTTTTTTCTTTTTGCTTAAGGTAATCTTTGCTTTCCATTACTCTAGTTATTTTTTTGTTTTTCTTTTGATATACTTTCGTTCTTTGGTTAGGTTTTGAAATTGTGAAAATTGCTATTTGTTTTTCTTGCTTTGATTTGTTGTGTTTAACTCTAAAGTGAAACTTGATTCTAGAGATTGTGAGTGGTAAAAGGCTTGAGTGGTGAGCACATTAAGGGTAAAAGCCAAAATTGTGTGAAACACGAGCGTAGTTACCATTAAAAGAGTGAAACACGTAAGGGAGAGAAGTAAGGATTTTCTTTTACTAACCTTGTATTGTAGAAATTAAAATGTCAATAAGAGAATGAAAAGAAGCCGCTCATTTTGAGGAAAAGCTCGAAAATGAAATAACAATGGACATGAAGCTCTTTTACAAAGCCTTCGCAGGAGAATTTCGGAGGTTGAACAAAAGGATGGATGAGCTAAATGATAAGGTAAGTGAAATCTTTATGACCGCCACAAATAACCCAATGAGAGATGGTTTGCGAACTAGAGATATAGAGCTATCGGGTTCCGAAGATGATGAAGTCTCAAATCATCCATGAGGAGACGCACAGGGAGGGAGGAACCAAGGGCTAGGAGACATGAGCATAATGAAAAGAAAGTCACACTTGCACCTTTATCTTCAGTGGAAGTGTATCTTGAACAATTGAAACTATCCAAAGTTTCACACAAATAAAATAATTTAGTATAAAGAGGCCAATAGTGAAAATAATATAAATAAACGCCAAATGGTGAGTGATTGTACTAGTAACAAAAATAAAGAGGAAAGTACAATAGAGAAAAGTGAGAAGAGTGAAAAGAGAAAGAGTTTTAATGCAAAAGAGAGAGAAGTCAAAAGTGCATTTTTAGGCAAGAAAGCAATATTGTTAGTGAGGTTTCGAGAGGTTTTACTTTGTGAAACTAACCTTAACCCCGATTTGCCTAGTATTTTTGTCTCTTTATTGCAAGACTTTGATGAGAAATCAAAATTGCGTGCAGTGCCTAGAACTATTAAATATGATAGGAATGTGGAATTTATGAGTCCTTTGGAAAAGTTTTATGGGATGACAAGTGGAGGATATTCAAACCAGAAGATTGGGTTTGGGTATATTTAAGGAAGAAAAGGTTTTCCAGCCTTAGGAAATCGAAGTTGGATGCTAGAGGAGATGAACAATTTCAAGTGCTTGAAAGAGTCAACGACAACACATACAAAATCGCCCCTTTAGGGTGAGTACAATGAGTCTGCTTCTTTCAATGTTTCTGATATTTTTCCTTTCGATATGGATTCAGATTCGAGGATGAATCTTTTTGAAGAGGAGGGGAATGATGCGGGCATCATAGAGTCATATTCTAGCATTTGAGCAAAAGATGATGACATCATCTTACCTAGTAGACCAATGACACATTCTCGAGCTAAGAATATCAAAAAGGCAATGCTTGAACTTGTGAAGGGAATTATGGATGAATATCTATTCAAGTTTCCAAATGATTTGAACACTTTTCTGAGGCCTAATGATGATTTAAGCATGATGTCCAAGCAAGGGATGAATGTGGTAATCATGCTCGGGAGTTGTGGAGAAGAAACAGCAACATTTTAAAAATAAGCATCTTATAATGGCAGTTTCATAATTTTAGCTATTTCCAGATTATAATAGCAGTTTTATAATTTAGCTATTTTCGTATTTTATTTATTTAGGATTAGCTTTCAGCCTTAAGATTACTTTCTTAATATTTAATGGTTTAGATTGATTCTTTATCTAACCATAATCCTTATATAAAGGGGGATCAATTCCTTTGTAAGATATATAGATTTCATATTTTAATCAATTGAAAGAATTAATTTTCTTATTACTCCCAGGAGTGTTCTTGCAATGTGAGAAATCAATTTCTTCTTCTCTTTGCATTAGGAGTTGAATTCTCTTATCAAAGTAGAAATACTTTGTGGCGATTGTTCTTCTATTTTTCTAGCCTTCTAATTCCCGCTTTTAGATACAAGTTGTCTAAGGGTTTGGTAGGGCGGATTCTTGTTTCCAATATTGTTCAATATTTCTTGTGTGTTTTGGGATTTCGGATTCTTTAATCTTGGGGTTCCGCATCACTTAAGGTTCCATGGCATCTCGAAGCTCGATGCTCAAACTACATTCATTTTGTTTCTACCATTTCTTTTAGAACTTCTCACATGCCTCTTTCGAAAGGGTAATCAGGTTGTTGATGCTTTATCTAAATTGGTTGTTTAATCGTCAAGTTCATCATGGTGGTTTCATCTCTCTACCTATTGTATTCATCATCATATCGATAATACATTTAAGAATAGTTGCTTTAGATTATGTTAGTTGTTTTTTCTTTGTTGTGTTTCTCTTTCTCCTTTTTGAGGGTGGGTTTTTTTTTCCTCCCATTTTGTTCTACATTATTTTATGGTCTAAATGCATTTTAGTATCATCTAAAATTGAATTTGTTCAAATAGAGATCTCTACAATTAAATTGTACAAATTGATACATTCTAAATTGAAAAAATTTACACATTTGTCCAGTTTATGTCCAATTTAGTTAAAATTAATGAATTTTGTCAACTTAGAGGCCACATGCATAACAAGTTACCCTAAAAATTATTTTCTTCATTTTTAATTATACCAAAAACTAAAAAAAATTAAAAAAAATAGAAAGAAAAACCATAAATGAATTTAAAATTTTCTTTCATGTTTTTTAATTTTTGGTATAATAAAGAAATCAATTTTGAAGATTATGTGTTATGCACATAACTTCTAAGTTGAAGGAATTTGTCAATTTTAACTAAATTGGAAAAATGTGCAAATTTTTTTCAATTTAGAAGTTATCAATTTGAACAAACTAATTGTAGAGATCCTATGTGAACAAATGCAATTTTAAAAGGTATTAAAGTGCATTTCGACCTTATATTATTTTTATTTTATCTATAGAGTTCTCTTATTTTTAGGGGTGCCAATATAGTTGATATGCCTTTAGTTTCATTTATACTTTATAATCTTTTTGTAAAAGAATTCGGTAAATAAATATTTTGTTTCATAAGCTTTCACATGCTTTGCCTTTTGTCTTTTAAATTTAATTTTTTTTATATTGTTTTATGAGTTGTTTTTCTGTTAGCAAATTAGTCCAATTATATATTTTGGCATATAAATTTAATTAAAATTAATTATTACAAAACTCTATTTCTTCATTTTTTTTTATTAATTTCTTTTGTATAGATTGTGTATGGCTAATTTAATATTTATGTCAATTTTGCGAGAGTAATTATGTCCAAAGGGGAACAACTTTGGAAATTTGGTTGCTTGAGAACACTACAATGAAAACGCTAATAGGCTATGCAAAAACAGCGTCGCAAATTATAAACTGCGATGTAAATTATTGTGTCGCAGAATTAACTGTCGCTGAAAGTGTAAAACATTCGCAACAGATAATATGCGTCGCGAATATAAAAAACAGCAACGCATAAACATCATTGCGGTTATCTATTTTTCGCGACACGAATGCTTCGCGAATAATGAAACAATTTGCGACGCGTTTCGTTGCAAAAAAAAAAAAANACAATTAGCGATGCATGCGTTGCCAATTTAGGTTGATTTCGCGACGAAATTTTGTCACGAATAAAACCACAATTGGCAATGCATGCGTCTCAAATTATTCATTTTTCACCACCATAATTTGTTGCTGATACTACTATTTGGCAACGAAATTCTTCGCTAATTATTGAGGTCATTTTTTTAAAACCGTGGCAAATTCTTATATAAGACGTTGTTGAATAATTCAAATTTAATTATAGTTACAAATTAAATGATCTTTTTTTAATTTATATTTTATCAGTTTTAATTAATTTAAAATAAATTAATTTACAATTATAATTTAGAGTCTCAATAAATCGATTATATATTAAAGTCTCATTTGAATATTTTATAAAATTAATTTAAATGTATAAATATTATTAATTAAAAGTAAACAAATTTAAATTTCATTATCTTTTATAAAATAATGAATGATTTATTGCAAATGATTAATTTAGTAAAAATGAGATTCTATTAATAATAAAAAATACAAATGAGAAAAAAATACAAATATATAAAAATAATGCGAACAACAAAATTTTAAACAGTTATAACTTTTCATATATACAATAATTAAATACGACATTGTTTTTGTCGCCTAAAAGTATATATATAAACTGAAATATCATATCTTACATTGCTGTTATAAATGGGAGCAAAGCAACTATCCATTTTGCTCTAAAACTATCTACGTACTGCTAGGTCCAAACAACATCCTAAAACTACACATACATACCAAACAAGTAGTTCAAATAAGTATCAAGTAATAATTATCTATTCTTATTTTGTGTAAAAATGTTAGTAATTATTACCATATCTGCTAATTTTTTTGAATAACATTATTTACTATGATGTCAAGCATGATCATCATCACATAATAACCGCATTCGATATTTTTTTGTTGTTTTACTGTCTATACAAAAGTAATAGAAGAATGTTAATCATTATATTAAAAAGCTAAGTAGTTTTTTCTCCATATACATTTAAAGTGCATTTAGATATATAAAGAAATATTTATGTATAACAATATGTACTATATGTACCTTTGTTATAGGCATGTAGGAAGAAATACTCGAGGTTCGGTGGCACCACCAAGAAAGTGAAATTGCTATGAGTCTTTTAGCTTGGTGGAAGAAGATATATATGAGTGAAAAATTTTAGTTGCCTTTGTCGTTGATGAGTTTGAAATGAAGACTAATGGAAAAGACCTAAGTGCCGGCAGTGACGAGTTGAGAGGATAAAAAAAATGAAAAAATTTGAAAATACCAGTGTTTTTTGGGTTTCAGGGGGTGGGTAGGAAAGTGGAGGGAAGAGTGGAAAAATAAATTTGGATTGTTGAGAATTAATCCCGCCATTAATTTCGAGATAAGGCGACGCATAGCATCGCTAAATGTCTTTTAGTGACATAGTACGTTGCTAATTAAGGAACATTTTGGCGACGCACAATAATGATTTTCTTATGTATATATATTTTTATTTCTATAATTTATATTC